>JAUZNK010004668.1:0-10313 GCA_035046665.1 Euphysa ruthae | reverse complement strand
TTCTATCTAATTAAACCAGAATTGTATTTTTGTTTTAATTTTTCTAAATAATGTTTCTTCACATTATGTTTAAATGTGTTAATATTTTTATTAGCTTTTGTGCATTCACTAAGATTTATAATCATATTTGGTCTCTATCTATGTCTTTCTACATTGTTAAAATTGACTGATGTTTTTGACTATGCCGCTGTATTTCCAGACTGTTTTTTGAAATTTGACAGTAGTCATTGGTAGATTTTACAACAATTGAGATATAGATTTCTATTAAAAATAATTTTAGAATGACAAGAGCATGCGTCGGATCATCTGGGAATAACGATACTTCCGGGTAAATATTTTTCTAATGAAATTATTGCCATTGCAGTCTTCTCTCCAATCTGCTGGTGGCTCATTTTCAGGAACAGGCTGAGACGGGAGGTTCATTATTGGGAGTGGGTATACTTTGTCGTTGTAGTAGGTTGTTTCTATGTTGAATAACCCCTTGCATTCTTAGGCGACCATGAGCATGGAATATATGATGAACAGAACCTTGATTTACTGGTTGGGAATCAGGATGATTGAACAACATCCTGGAAATTGATATCATCATTTTTAACTTCTTCTTCTGAATTGTCCTTAGAGGGCAAAACAAATTATATATATTAGGGGGATATAATACCGGTATCTACTATTACACCTACGTAGCCTTGTCTAATCTATAAAATAAAACACAACGGTGACTGGCTGGTAGCTTTTCAAAAAAATATATATATCAACAATATACAAGAAAGTTTTGTAAAATTAGTAAAAAATACAAGCACAAAATTTTCCAAAACACCAGTCCAAGTTGTTTAAATATAATCAAAATCAATACAAATTGGCCAAAAAAAAGATATTATATAGGTAATGTATACTCTTACTTGAACAGGATAAAAAACTAAGCTCAGAAAAGTCAGAATCTAGTTCAACTAGATAAACAATTATTTGCTGATTGCTAAGGTTTCTTTTCACCATTTTTAATAAACTTTTTAATAAAAAAACTGTTGTCTATAAAAATATATATATTAGGAGCCTTTCAAAAACAGTTTAATAAGAAGCCAAAATCTTCCAGCAGTTGAGAAACAATGCATTTGCATAGCTATGACTCCATTTAACACCCATCATATGAAGGAATTTATGCAGACACAAAAAGTGTAAATATACGACCTTCAGTAAATCCCTAAATGTCTAAATTTTATTAAGTGATCCAAAAGACCTACACAGTACCGATGGAAGACGCCACGATGACTGCAAAAAAAGCTTTATGGGAGAAAGAAATGCTAACTCTGTTAAAACAAAAATAGCTCTGAGCGACAAGGAAAAAGCCTATACAAAAATAATGCTTCCCAACTATGGACTTCTGTTTGGATGAATAAAGTACACCGCGAAGAAGAGACGCTTATAAAAAATTATTGTGGTACTTTTGACAATAAATGTTTAATCCTATCTTCACCATTGAAAGCCAGTGTCTTAGTGTTATAATCCCATGCTTCGTCAATTATGCAAATAGATAGTGTCGTAAAAGATGATACTGACATTGAAAAGGTTACAGCGGTCATTGGAAAAGAAGCTTCGTAAATTCCATTAAAAAAAGATCAATACAATACACATATTGATAACCTATCAGCAAAAGAAGACACTAGCCCAACACTATTAAAACAATTATCTTGTATATCCAATAAGTTCACAAAATATGCAGAGTTAAGTTCACAACTTAACTCTGCATATTTGGTGATATGAAAACAAGTTAAATTATCATTAGACCTACAGATTTGCTGATATCTTTGGGTATAATGGTAATATTCAGGGTGAACACAAAAACTGCTAGAGTATAAATCTAGAGAAATGCACCAACTCCATGTATGCTCCATTGATCGATATGAAATCTTCTGATCCTACAACAATGATGACGTCAATGGTTGAAGCACAAAGAATAACCGAGAAAACAAATGTCAAAAACACAATATTCACTTCCGATCAACAACTTTATAAAGTCATTGTTGATATAAAATGGGCATACACAGAGCACTTTGTGACCTTCATATCTCATCTTGGTGGGATGCGCTTTCTTATGAGGTTTGTTGGTTGCGTTGGGACCCTCATGTCAAACAGTGGTTTAGAAGTAATTTTAAAGAATGTGTTTGCCAGGGTACCTAAGATGTTAATTGGGAAGAATTATCCTATTAATGTTCGTGCTCTAAGACTGGTTGTTAAAGAACTATAACGTGAATTTCTAACATCTGGTAAAAAATTGAATGCTATGATGATTTTGACAATTTTTTGACAACGTACTCGAACTAGCAAGCATTAGGTAGACAATTTAATAAAATCAGTTTTTCTGATGATGTTTTTTGTATGGGCTGAGAGAGAGGGAGATTGGGCTATACATTTGCATGCTGTAACTGAGATGATACCATACTTCTTTGCTGCTGGACATCAGCACTATACTAGATATGGCTTGCATTACATGTGTGATATATATATATTTTAAGTATGATATAATTATCAACATAAGTCATAACATGCGCATAAAAACAGTTTATTTCTCTACTAAGAAAACACGAAACACTACAAGTTTGAAATATCAATAAAAACAAATAATTAGATAAGTTCAATGTTAATGAAACGTAGAAGATAAGTCACGGCAAGAATACCAAGCATCTTTTCATAGAACCCTTTGTAAGGTATCAATTTTAGTCGCAGAAATTATGCTACAGCTTTTTTTGTTGTTAGAAGTAAATGAGTTGTTTAGGTGAGTACAATTAAAATAATAATAACAATCTAATTACAAATAAGGGGAGAAGGAAAAATTAAAGTAACTACTAAGCGATTAAAAGATAAGCAAATAAAAAAGTTTTCTTTGATGCTAAAAATAGTTAATAGTGTATTATAAACGAGAAAAGTTTTTAAAGTTTTTTGAAGATATTAAAATCATCTTTTAATTCACAACTTAGAGAGTTCCAAAGTTTAGAACCTCTGTAAGAGATAGAATGTTCTACTTGTTTACAGGAGTTTTTTAGTAACTTTGAACATAAAAATCAAAGACTTGGTAGATATTTAAGTTGTAAATGTTCAGAATTTCACGTCTTTTTTTTTACGTTATTGTTTTTTCGATGAGTAAGATATTATTTAAACCAATCATTAACAGCACTTTTAATAATTCACAGTACTTCTAATGGCGTTGCGTTTTAGCTTCTTTAATAAAATCTTGTGATTTACAGCATCGAAAGCTTAGTGTAAACCTAGAAATACTCCGCCTACAGTCTTATTGTTATCTAGATAGAGCCTTTCGTGTTGTTTCAATTATATTTAATAAAGTACAATTTGTATTATACGGCTGTCCAATCTGTGAGTCATAGAGAAAATTAAACCGATTAAGAAGTTTGTATACTCGTTTATGCAGCGTCTTCTCTAGAGTTTTATTAATATTTGACAAGAGGCTTACCGGTCTATAATTACCTGTGCTGAATTTAGAAACTTTTTTGAATATTGGAATGGTTTTTGCTGTTCTTAAGATTTCTGGATGAGCACCTGTTATGAAGGAAAGGTTAAATAATTGACTTAGTGTAATACTTATTTCATATTTTATTAATTTCAAGCTGCTATTTGGTCTAGACTCATCTGGAATCAACGTAACAAAAGTAGTCAACTTTTAGAAATTTAGTGTGTTATGTCAGTAGACCAAGTCTATAATATTACCAAGTCTATTAGTCGATTATAAAAGTTTTAAACGGCATATATTTTTCTTCACCTGTCAACAAATCATAAAAACAATATCTCCACACATGATCAACCTCTTAAAAACAATATCTCCACACATGATCAACCTCTTAAAAACAATATCTCCACACATGATCAACCTCTTAAAAACAATATCTCCATACATGCTCAACATCTTAAAAACAATATCTTCAAACATGATCGACCTCTTAAAAACAATATCTCCACAAGTGATCAACATCTTAAAAACAATATCTCCACACATGATCAACCTCTTAAAAACAATATCTCCAAACATGATCAACCTCTTAAAAACGATATCTCGAAACATGATCAACCTCTTAAAAACAATATCTCCACACATGATCAACCTCTTAAAAACAATATCTCCACACATGATCAACATCTTAAAAACAATATCTCCACACATGATCAATATCTTCGAAGTTTAACTTTTTGAGAAAAATCTAAAAATAATAATTTTTTGTGATAACTTTGGAGTTTAAAACATTGAAATAATATTGAAGCAATTCAATTTTCTCTGTAAGTTTTAAAAGGCTTATAGCAATTTCAATTGAACCTGAGAGTACTGGTTATCATCCAAGAAATAGCTGTAAAAGGATGTAAAGTTGTAGCAGCAAAAAGGTCATGAACTTGCAAATTCAATTTTTACTAGTGTGTCAAATGCCTTAAATATGTCCATAATGATGGTATCAATAACACCTTCCTTTACATTTATTCACTTTGGAAGCTTATGAAATGGAAAAACTTTTTTAAAATCACACAAATAATTTTATCAGCAAATAAATAAATCTGGTCATAGATGTTTATTTTCAAAAACTTTATACGAAGAAGTGAGAATACTAATAGGTCTATATTTACAACTAAGCATTAAGGCCTAAAGTAATAACATTTAGTCTCATTTACAAGCAAAAAAATATTTAACAAACAAATGGACAAAAATCTGAAAACCCCTACAACCTGGCTTTTCAAGGGGTTTCAAAAATAAATAAATCAGACATGATATAATTTAACCAATAGTTACTAACCAAGAATTATTAATGCTACTAGAGCTGTACAACCACCCTCGATTCGAAAGTCATATCTCTGTCGTTTGATCTCCTTATCCATGGCTACGAAAGCCTGTTCTATTGCACCAATGACAAGTTGCTCGGTGTTCACTGATGTTATCAAGCCAGTTGCTAGATATCGCTTTTCAATTTCTTCACCACTCATCACCAGCATATGCGATAAGTCCGTTAATTCTGCTTTGATATGATGGTGAAGGTTGTTATAAGCAAAGAGCGCAGCACCTGTGCCTGTAGAAATATATAATAACATATAATCAGATTAGGGCGAAACACCTAAACCAATAAAAAAATAAAGAAGGTTTCTTCTAGCCAATATAAGCTCTAACAGTATGTTACAAAAAGGTGCGGCACACTAACAATGAAAAAAGTTATACTATACCCTTTCTCTCACTTAATAAACGATCAGTATAAATAAATACAAATCAATTTGACTGTCTCATAGGAGGAATTGAACCACCAACCTCTGGTTAGAGAACCCTTCAGGTCTTGGAGGAATCTGTAAGGAATCTTATAAAAAATCTTTTATTTAAAAATAACTGAATAAACGATTTTCAATAAATTTAGTAAAAATACCTAAAATACGCTTTTCAAACAATTTTGGGTACCCTTTAAATTTTCAATTTGTGGGCAAGTGTTATTATTTTCCCTGTAAATTTAGAGATTAACTAATTTATTTATACCAGCATGCCCATCAAATATGCCATAATAAATACAGGGTATCTGACACATCTCCGTGGTCCATATCTCGTCACGCATATCTATTGGCACTGTAACAACAAAAGAATGCAAACAGCTTTGGTCTTCATTAGTTTGTAAGGTTTTACCAGCATTAATAACTTCAGCATAACCTAAAAAAAATCATGAATGTGCATGATAAAGTTTTTTTGATTAAGCCTATTAATTACCTCTTGTATTGTATTACTATTTTAAGTCAACAATCCAATTTCACTTCAAGACATTTTTAATTTACGTAAAAAATACCCACTTTAACACCAACTTTGTAACACATGAATTGAATTTTGAAAATTTAAAAAAAACCTTGCCAAAAAAAAAAAAAAAAAATTTGATATAAACTCCATATTAAAGTTAAGTATCGGCAAAGTGGTCGAAACCACAACGACTAGTTTTTATACACTTTTACACTTTCGGCTATATCTTTAAGTTTTAAATATTATTTTATCACAATGATCAGTTCTTAAACACTTTTACACTTTTGGTCATATCTTTAAGTTTTAAATATTATCTTATCACAATGACAAGTTCTTAAGCACTTTTACATTTTCAGCCATTATATTCATGTTGTGTCTGAGCCAACAAGATATTTGAAGTTTTTAACTAACTTCAACGCCTTACCATCTATTACTCCTGTCACTGATGCAGAGGTTTCATATATAATACTTGCAGCTCTGTTTTCTTAGCATTGCAGAACAACCTTGCCTTCCCTGCTTCATGCTCAGACCAAATTAGTACTTCCTATGCTTGGTCTATCTCTTCTTTAAGCAGAGTCAGTGAAATCTAAATCGGTTACTGTTACTGCTCTATCTATGTTTGATTCTTCTTTTTTGCAACCGGAATCCAAGATCTTCTCATCTACTTTTGTTAGTTTACCACAGAAGTCGAGTAGAGTTTCAAAAAAGTAGAATGTGTGTCACCTTACAATACTTCAACTTTCGCCCTGGTGTTTTCATGGAGTTTTCCCATTGTTCTCAAAATTCCATGGTAGGTATATACTTGAAGATATTCATCATCTCTAAGCACCAAAGACTTTTTTGAAGTCTATATAATTGTTGACCATTTTTGCGACAATTAAAAAAAACTAATTTTTACTTTTAGAAGTTGCCAGCATATCTATTTAAGACTAATGACTTGTTTTGCCTTGTCATCACAAATAAGCCCCCAGATAAAGATAATATTTGAAAAAACCGATGCTGGAATTTTAAGATGGTATTGCTAATCTTTAAGTGGTATCTTATGGTTCACGGTGTTGATGTGCTATCGCTTATCTTATGATTCACTGTGTTAAAGTGGTATCTTATGGTTAATGGTGTTGATGTGGTATCGCTTATCTTATGATTCACTGTGTTAAAGTGGTATCTTATGGTTCACGGTGTTGATGTGGTATTGTTGACCTTATGATTCACGCTGTTAAATTGGTATCTTATGGCTCGCGATGTTGATGTGGTATTGCTAGTCTTATCATTCACGGTGTTAAAGTGGTATCTTATGGTTCACGGTGTTGTGGTTTCGCTTATCTTATCATTCACTGTGTTAAAGTGGTATCTTATGGTTCACGGTGTTGATGTGGTATCGCTTATCTTATGATTCACTGTGTTAAAGTTGTATCTTATGGTTCACGGTGTTGATGTGTTATTGTTGACCTTATGATTCACGGTATTAAAGTGGTATCTTTGGTTCACGATGTTGATGCGGTATTGCTAGTCTTATGATTCACTGTGTTAAAGTGGTATCTTATGGTTCACGGCGTTGATGTGGTATTTTTGACCTTATGATTCACGGTGTTAAAGTGGTATCTTATGGTTCACGATGTTGATGCGGTATTGCTAGTCTTATCATTCACGGTGTTAAAGTGGTATCTTATGGTTCACAGTGTTGATGTGGTATTGCTGATCTTATGATTTACTGTGTTAAAGTGGTATCTTATGGTTCAAGGTGTTGATGTGTGTTAATGCGGTATCGCTAATCTTATGATCCACAGCGTTAATTTGTGTAAATGTGTTAATGTGGCATTAAAACATAACATAAAGAAGCATTATTTAGCTTGACTTGAAGAAATTCTTCTTGCGTTTAAAACATAACATAAAGAAGCATTATTTAACTGACTTAAAGAAATTCTTCTTGCGTTTAAAACAAGTATAAATTCTAATACAACAGGATTCTAATCTAATGATAAGAAATACTGTTTTAAGCTTCAATTTACAGTAGTTAAAAAATGACAGGAGTCATAATCACATATTTTAGGAACAATGTTTCATATGTTAAAACCATTGTGAATTCAAAAAAAAAAAATAAATGATCAATATGATAATATCAACTGTCATTTAAATTATCTAGTTTGAAAGATAGAAAGCAGTGGACGGTTTTAGCAAAAAGCTACTCATATCTATTTCAATCCTAAAGATAATATCAACAAAAAATGGAAAAAAAATCTAAAGAAGAATGGTGCCTATGCTTAAATATGATCATTAATTAAAGAATTTGTGTAAAGGCTAATAGGGTATATCATAAAATATTTAGAAACCCTTGCTTTTAGATGTCCAATAATTTCCAAAATAAAACAGCATTGCAGATACTTCTCATTGAAAACTAAACATTCTTGAACTCTCATTACACACATGTAACGAAAGTTGTATCTACTGAGCTAGAGAATATAAATAATATTTCGCAATTATCAAAATCTAACAATTTGGTACATTAGTTATCATTGTAAATTAAATTTCCTTCTTAGAAGTGATCAAGGCTGCTAAGAAAGCCTAAAGCTTGTCAAAATATGCTGTTTTGTTGATAAGCTTAAAAGCATATCACACATCACAAGACAAATAACTGTTGAAATTGGAGCAAATTTTGAAATATCTATTTGAAGTGCCATTGGAAGCGAAATACTGGATATAAAGACATCAAGACTTGTGTATTATTGTTGTGGTGTATGTAGATTTTGATCAAATAGCTGTAAGTATCAGAACATCATACACATTAAACAAGTTAATTCAACCTATACCTTTCACCAACTTATTGCCATTCTATGAAAGACACTCATCAATGGATTGCTAATTGAATATATTCAAAAGTCCAACACAAGGTTTGATGGAGTCTAATCAAAGTTGCATGCTTTATTCAAACAAATATATTTTTTGTTTTTGTTAATGATGAAAATGGAATTTTTATATTTATTACCTAATTTCATCCATTACATTATTTAATCATAATATGAAGCATTTACCTTTACTTTTTGTAAGATAAGTCCAAAAGGTGAGGAAGCTTATTCTGAGCCAAACATGTAAAAATGGTTGGATTCCATACTTTGCGCTTATAAATATTTAAGCTCAAGTAATTTTAAGTTTGTGATATTGTATTTAGAAGTACACAGCTATTTACCTGCATGCATTATCAAGGTTCGTTTTGGGAGCAGAACCGGGCGTATTTCATGGTCAGCCGATGCGGCTGTAGCTTCCTTGTCTAGTTCAAGATGTTCTGGACGCTCAAATTTATATTTCACTGGTAGGGCAACTCTTGAATACACAGCAAGACTCGGATGTTGTTGAGGAGAATCCAGCAGATATGAAAACGCTCGCGTTGTAAACTTCTTCAAGTTATGATAGGTCATTTTACCATTGGCTTTCACTTTCACATTTAATGCTTATTTTTCTATTAAATAAGGTAAAGAAATCAAATATATTTTTAAAAAGTTGTTCCCACTCAATTATTAAAATCCTTATCCTTTCCTGAGTTCTCCCTCAGTAAGTAAAAAACTTGATGTGGAGAGTGATATTGTTTTATTTCAAGCTTTTTCTGCGTTTGAAAAGTCATAGAATAGATTGTACAAAATTTCCTAAAATTTTTTTTATATATACATATATATATATATATGGGCAATTCCATTGTGACGGATGTACAATTCAGACAAAAAACTCATTTTAAGAATGAATCTCTTTTTTCTTTGAAATTTTTTATACCAAAACAGAAGTCCTGAATCATTAAAGCAAGGAAATATCAAAAAAAAAACAAAATTTCTAAAAAAAAATAGGGTCTAGAGCGAGCATCAAAGTGCTGTGACGGACGTACGCAGACAAAACCAATATGCTGGTAGAAAGCAAGAAATTACTTATTTCTATGATTCTAGTGGTACGTTAATTTTATTTCTCTGTTTATATACCCCTTATACTTGCTCTTAATGGGCAAAAAACATGAGTTTTCAAAACTTTTCAAAAATCTAGCTATCAAACGTTGTGACGGACGTACATGACGGACGTACAGATTATTACCACAATCAAAAGTTGGGAAAGGAATAACGAGTTGTGTAGTAATCCTTAGGCGTTGAAAAGTGAAAAATGAGCACTCTCTTGAAAAGTTTATAATAAAGTACTTTTTTAAAGGTTAATAAATGAGAATTGACCACGTATACCAGCAACACTTGGTGGGTGAAACCTTTTTAATATATTGTCTCTTGTGTAAAAGATTTGGTCAATCTGTGTCGGTCATTTCCAAAATGTGGTTTGTGCATTCATTACATTTACTTCCATGTCACTGGTAATTATAGCTGTAACTTCTCCTGGAAAAATCTGATTTCCATAGCAAAAACCAATACCCAGTCCCCGATGTGGATATCCTCTTGAACGGTGTCTGAAGAAGTTTCAATGTCAGATGAATAATTTACACTTTCTTTAGCTGGTAAATATCCATTGAAAATATTGACGACTTTGAATGGTTCACCAGTTGAAGTTGTTGCAACTTCAAGCTGTTTTGAAT
>JAUZNK010004667.1:0-10314 GCA_035046665.1 Euphysa ruthae | reverse complement strand
AATCCCACGGAAATTCAAAGATGTTTATCAGATATTGGGAAGTCTGATAATTGAAATTTTAAAATTTTTTTAGAGTCTATTAGTATTAAGTTAACTGTACACACATTGTGACCATCAGGTAAAAACACAGATGTAGCACCAGTTGAAGCCAAGTTTAAAACAGAAATATTTATACCAAATATTTATAGCAAATATTTATACCAAATAGTCTACTAACGAAATAAGTGAGAGCTGTAATATTAAAATTCTTGCCAAAGCCTGCAGTACTTTGAATATGTAGACAAAACATCTTGTGTTCTAATGCGTGATTATCCTTGATGGAGAGCATTCGGCTAAAGTTAATTGTGATTATTACTCGTTGCAGACTGTCAGCAAAGACTAAAATAAAGACAGGAATCTTTCTGGAAACATTTTCGCAGGGTTTGCAAATATTCATCCATTGTAAAGTATTATTTGGCGTATCAAAACCCAAAGATCGAACATAGTCATGACAACCAGGATAATTAGCTCTTTTCGGCAGGTTTTTTTTAAATTCTACTGTAGTTCTAATGTTTTTGTTTCCATCGCCTTTTGTTTACACAGTCCAGAAAAAGTGGGTTTCAAACCCAAGATGAATAAAAATCAATAAAATTAAAAAGTTTTTGATTTTGTTGTGGGTTTTAAACAAACGCTAAAATATACATGCCAACATCAGTAATGAATCAATATATAAAGGTTTGCAAAATTTCAATTTAAAATAATGCAACGTTTTAATTTAAACTTTCCGTTCATAAAACAGTTATGCTAAAAGACACAAAATTAAATATTAGAACAATAGATGTTTAAGAACATTCGAATGGAATGTTAATTATTCTTTTGCAATGTTTAAATAAAGTTCTTTGCCGACAGTTTATTGAAATTAACTTTGATTTAGTTTTTATTTGGTAATTATTATCTTGATTGAATTATTTCTCTACTGTTCAAATATTATTGATAAAGAAATGGGGAGGCGAGAAAATATTTTCTCGATTGAATTATTTTTAACTGTTCAAAGGTTAATAATAAAGAAACGGGGAGTCGAAAAAAATAGGCACGAATTTCGGCCAAAAAATCGAGACAAATTTTCTGTTTATTCAGCATAAAAACGTCTTTACTAAGTAAATATTTATTCACTATCAATAATAAATGTTAACAATAATAAAAAATAATAATAATAATAACAATATTATTAATACAAATTAAATTAAAAATTAGGGCCTCTTTTTATAGCATGGAAAACAGGGATAAGAACAAGAAAAGCCAAGGCCTTATTTTTATTGCGGTACCTTGATGGATAGGGGGCGGTATGTTCAAATATACAATATACTTATCTAATATAGATAATAGCTTTTGTGCATTCTCTTAAATATTTCCATGTCGGGGGACCCATATAAGAAGCAGTACTCACTCTTTGGAAGAATTTCGTCGAACAACTGTTCATATTTATGCTATATTTGACTTCAAAAACGAACTGAATTAAAAACTGTTGCATCCAAAGAAATTACAGTCAAAACTTTTAGAAACAGGAGTATCACTGAGAAACTGAACAGGGTTCTTCTTTCTATAAAAACTCTTAACTCCTTTATCACTATTTCATGTTTTGTTGAAATTTGTGCGCCTTTAACCAGTCAAAACATTGAAGATTTGGTTGGAGATTATAGCCACCTAAACGGTTTAATCCTAGCGGACAAGATTGGAATTAAAGGGAATTTAAATGTTGGGGGTTTAATGAAAAGAAAGCGGTCCAAGGAGAAAGTGGTCCAGTAGCTTTAAAATCTAAATTTGGAGAGTTATTGAGTAGCGCAAGCAAAAATGTGATCGATACAAGATTGTTCAGTATGTAATACATATGTTTTAAAAGTTGAGTTTGAATTTCGGCGCTAGAGAAGAAAATTGTGCGCCAAGAAATTTTATTTTTCATGACAAGTATGAGAAAAATATGAACTTTGATCAAATTAAAGGACGTTATTTGGTTATTTTACTCTTTAAAGACGAGCATACACTACTTTCAGATAATTTTACACATTGCGGAACACGATTAAAAGCATTGAACAATAAATTCTTTAAAGATCCGAATCCTTTAAGTACTTAGAACGAAACTAATTAAAAACAATTCAAACAAGAATAACTGAAAATGACTTTAAACAAAACACAAATAAAATTAGAAGTATTCACTGTTTATCTCATAGACCTGCAGATCGTTACAATAAAAAAACGGATAATGTTCATATGGTTTTTGACGCAACCGCAATGAGTGTAGGAAATTCTCTTAACAGTTGTTTAAACTTCGGGCCAAGTTACACGACTCCCTTATTCAGTGTTTTTTTGCAATTCCGAACGGAACGGTTTGCGATAATAGCCGACATTGAAAACCGTTTTTACAGATATCATTAAAAGAAGAAGATCGAAATTTTGTGCGATTTCTTTTGTACCAAAATATGGAAGAATTTAATTTAACGAACTTTCACGAATTGGACGTTAATATTTATGGGCTGTGTAATGTTTTGGACAGTGTGACTCCTTTTGTTTTAAGTGCAACTTTAATTAAGCATATAGAACAGTATGAAAGTATTGATGCAGATTTTGTAAAGAAAAGAAGATGTTAGCATCTTTACGTGTCACCTACTTAACTTAGGGAACCAACAAAATTAAGTTAGGTGTCGAATTTTATTCCAAGTTTAAAGCGCGATTACGAGACGGCGGATTTATTACGCGAAAGCTCCAATCAAATTCTAACGAACTTGAATAGAAATTTAAAGACCCAAACAAGCGAAAACTAAAGTTTTGGGTTCAAAAGTATTGAGTAAAAACACTGACTGTTTAATCTTTTCATCTGTTGGGTGAGCGAAAAATCTTACAAGAAAGAAAGTTTTAAAGTTCATTGCTAGCACTTACGATCCGTTGGGACGTCGGACGCAATTGTAGTCAAACGTAAAATTGTGTTTCAGAGTATTTGTGTTGCTAAGGTTGCATGGGATGAAAAAATTGAGAGTGAATTCTTAGAAAGGAAAAAGTTTGATTAATGATGGATGGGAATGTGAATTCTATTGAGGCTTCTAGGTGCCACCATACGCCGTCTATAAACCGCGAATTTAAAATCGAACTTCAAGGTTTTTTTTGACGCTAACATTAAAAGCTTTCGGTGAATGTTTCAACGTTAGATTCTTTAAAACCATGGTTACCAACAGTTGGTCTTGATTGTCTCTAAGTCTAGGGAAGCTTCAATAACTAAATGTAAAAATCCTCGCTTAGAATTAAATGGAATTTTGTTAGCTAAACCTATGCAATATGCGTATAATGAACTTCGCCATGTTATTTTTCTAAAGTAGTTTGTTGGAAAGTTTCTACAATATGTTTGCATTGGTCAAAAAACTAAAACAAAGTTTATGAAAAACATGTACAAACACGTTCGACTAAGTTTCGGAACTTCTTTAACTTTGAACATTGGTCTTAGACTGAAACATCACGAAACCCAAGTCAATGTAATAGATACCCAAGGCAGGTGTATTAATCAAAATTATAACTAGCAAAAGCTATTTATGTAAAAAGTATGATAGCAAGCCATATCGCTGTCCGGTTGCTCCTCTATTGTCTATTTCCCGTCTTAACGATTAACAATGTTTTAAGTATACTGTTATTGATTACACGGGACCGTTGTTTTCGAAAAATATTTATGATGGTAGTAATCTTTTAAAAGGTTGGATTTTTCTTTTTATTTGTAAGTTCTCATGAGATCTGTCTCGATTTAGCACCAATCCACACAGTAAATAATTGCATACGCGGTTTTCGAAGGTTCTCTTTGCACGCCGTGGAACACCTGTTGAGATTCTTTCACACAATGGAAGTCAGTTCGAATCGGACAAAACAAGAGGATTTATAATCGCTTGAAGTATTAAATGGTTAATTAAGAGGTTGATACGACCAACAAAAAGGTGCTTGAAAAAATGTTTCGGTGAAGCTCGATTTACATACGAAAATGTTTTACCGAGATATCAATATTTGTAAACAACAAACCTTTGTTCATAATCAACCTGGAGATCAATCAATAGCTCAGAAAGATCTCTTGTTCAGACATAAATTGAATGACAAAGCAAGCGCTAACTCAAATGAGTCTTGACGAAATCGAAATGACGAGAAGAGCAAAATACATGAAAGCACTCAACATATATTGTGGAAGATGAAGAAACGAGTACTTGACAGAGCTAAGAGAATATCAAAAATTTTCAAAAACCTCTGGCTACAAAGAAATTTTCGTCATAGACAAGCCAAAAACCTCTCGATCACTTTATCCTACAGAAATTATCGAAGCATTACGAACTTCGAGAGATGGAAAAGTTAGAGCAGCAACAGGCAGGTACATTTCATCTGACGAAATAGATGGAACAATAAATGTCCCTATTAATAGACTAATTATATTGCAACGATAAACAAAGCAACAATGAAAAGTCAACAAAATCCTATATTTAGCGAGGAGTGTTCTATTTAAAAGATTAGTTTTCAATCGCGCCCAATTTTTGATACAGCTATCTATTCTACAGATTTCTTGTTTAGAGCCCAGTTTCTTGCATTTTAAGCTGAAGTTTGTAAACGTTGTTCCAGTACGCTCATTTTAGTGGGCGAAGAAGACATATTTCTGCTGTATTATTTATTCAGCTTTCTTCGGATGGGAAGTTAACACATAAGACATTGGCAGAGTGCTTAAAGCAAAAGAGAGAAATATATGGATAAAACACACAAATTATTTAGTTTTTAACCCATCAATAATTTTGAAGAAATGCCGCCATTTTGATTGTGGCTGAAAAATTTCAAATATTTTGCGTTATGCGCTAGGTTAGTATAGATACTATGTTCATGTAAATTTTCAAAAATATAATATATCTATATTATATATATATATATAAATATATATATTATATATAATCCAAAAAATCAATTTTTCTTTTACTTACTTTTTTTGTAAAAAACGCTGATTCTGCATAAAATAATTGAGATTTTCAAAAAATATATTTTTCTTTCTGTACCTTTTTTTGCTTTATATCTTGACAATACCCAGTTCATAATAAGGCCGGAAACATTTTTTTACCATCTAACCACCTTAAAGAACCTTTCACACGTTTGAAATGAAAAGAACTCATGATTCGCGCTGTTTCAGAATATAATCCAGAATGCAATGATTTCAATTCAAAAAACTTTTTGAGCCCTTCTTGGCGGAGGTTTTTAAGCTCTAATCTTCTTGTGTTGAATTAAGAATGTGTTATTTATATTTGTATCTAAAGAAGAGAACCGTAACAAAATTCAACAAATTTTCTTACTCTACCAGTGATTAATATACAATAAGACTGTAATTAGAAATAAATTCACAATCTACAGTATTAATATTAATTTCATAAGTATTGCCTCGATTTATTTATTCTCGACTGTTCAAATATTATTTATAAAGAAATAAGGAAACAAGACGATATTATCTTGATTGAAATATTCTCTACTATTCAAATATTATAAAAAAAGAAATGAGAAGGCGAGACAAAAGATGCAAAAATAGGCACGAACTTCGGCTCAAATTTTTGTGGAGTCAGCAAAAAAAAAACTTCCTTACAATGGAGAATTTTTCGCTTTGCTGCCAAATGAGCTCTCATAGATTTTTTTTATTGCTTCTTTTATAAAATTATAATTAGTAAATTAATTATTTAGAATTTTAATAAATTTCAATGTTGATTTTTAGACCGAGAATGACCATGTTTTAAGTCCAGGACTGGTCTCGACAACAATTTCAAAATTAAATTAATATTATGATTTGGATCCTTCGAGTTAAATACTACTACAATCATGGCCATATTATATGAGACTATTGCCAAATTTTAGCAAAAGTTCACATTTAACACATGCTGTAAAAGTGATTTTCTTTACCAAAATCGCAGATATGATAACAAACCCAAATTGGTACGGACTTGTCACTTTCGTCCCTTAGAACCGATAAACATTGTTTTTATTCTATTTTGAAGTTCTAAGTCGGCTATAAGTCTTATTAACCAAAATATAAACCTAAAGTTCTGGAAATTTCATCACGTCAGCTTGTTCTTAATATGAGATTTGTAATTTACCTAAATTCTGTCCATCCACCATCATAAAATGGGAACCATGGTGAAATATCCGCCATTTTTTTCGAGAAAAATGGTTATTTTCTATACATTAGTCCGGAAACATTAACACCATCAAAAACTTCTCATGCATTCTGGAACTAAAAACATTTTTAAAGGAGGGAAGACCCCTTGACTCAAAGCAAAGTTTCGGGTCCTCGCTCCGAAGACATTTTCAAGATCGCCTACACGCCAAAGTTATTAGAAAAAATATTTCGGAATATAACCCAAAATTTCTGAATAATCAGAGTGTAACTGGAGAACAAAACACTTAGTTTCGGCTCATAAACCAGACACATAAGGAGAATTTTTTGCAGATATGGACCAAACGATTTTCTCTATAGGCTAAACTTGGAAGGAATCAAAAAAATTTTTTTTTTGATTTAAGGCCTTAAATGAATGTGTTTAAGCCCAGTACAGAAAAAATAAAAAGCTAACAAGCGGTTACTGAAAAAACGCATAACGGACGCAAATAGGTGATTTTAAAGGAATCATTTACCGGGAGTCTAAAAAAAGACTGGATCACTTCATTGAACATGGTTAAAACTTAGTGAAAGCAATTAATAGTGAAAAAACGTGCTGCTGAGAAAACAATTTTGTAACCAAATATCAATAAGAGTCAATAATAAGACATTGTATTTAAAAAAAAAGAAGGAAGCAGAGAATTTAAAAAGTCTAAAGTCTGTGTTGAAACAAAAACGAGAGTGGCATGCTGCACAAACAAACGAAAGGATAGTGGGAAGAACAGTATCCGTAAGAAAAAGACATCGCTTAAAACAAAGAAGCCTTGATAAATTTTAATGCGGTAGTATCGTTTGATGAATGAAGTGTAATAACAATTGGTGAGGAAAGATACAGAGACTGGAAAGTGAAATAAAAGAAAGCTTTGGAATAAATTTCGTTGTCTTTCATATTACAGGAAATTCCTTTACTTCTGTTATTAAGGTTATTTCTAATCTACATAATTTACAAAAAATATGTAGTAGGAAAGTTGGAGCTTTACCAAGAAGCAGGCTTTAGAAGTAAATTTACAAAACACTTTTTGTCTTTTAATTGATAGGAAATGCTTCTTTATACTTTTAGAGCAATTTGCTTAAATTAAAAGGTCACTTTTAATTCTAAATACATTTTTTTGACATTAAAGGAACTATTAAAAAACTTCTAAACTATGTTTTGAATAAAAAAAGTTTGAGTCCTGAAATCAAATAAATGCTGAAGTGGAATCCTTACTTAACAAAAACTTTATTCAGCTCTGCGTCAAAAACCTTCCTATAGTATAACGTCCATGACGTTAAGTATAACTTCCATGACGTTAAGTATAACATCCATGACATTAAGTATAATGTCCATGACGTTATGTATAACCTCCATGACGTTAAAAGCTACAGCTCTTAAATACCTGCATGCTTGTCACAGTTGAAATCATAACTTCGATCAAAATTTCAAAAGATTAGCTACATTTATCGTTTTTTCACAGTGTAAGTGATTACACTACTTATGTATGAAATTAACCCTTCAATAAAGTGTAACATTGTAATGACATGGCATATATGCCATGTAATGACATGGCATATACCAATGAAGAGAAATATTATAATTCTTAAATAAAACTGGTAAATTCTATAATACGCCTTTTTTTCAAAGACGGTTTTGTTTTTTAAACTAAAACTAAACTTAAACTTTTACTAATTGTTTTTAGCGTTTAAGATATTTATTGCCGATATGTTCAAGAGTCCACTGACATTAGAACTTAAAACTATATTTTTGGGTAAATAATACTTAATAATATAAGGAATAATATGAGGGTATATTTTGGGTATCAGGAATAATATTTCGCTGTTATGTTTTGCATAAATGCCATTGACAATTTTATAGCAAAAAATAATTAACAGACACAAGCATGATTTTCTGGATTCTTCGGTTCCGGATTTTCTGTACACTAGTCTTATTTGTAATTTTTTTAAATCATTGCATAATTTAATCAATACCTTGATATCAATTTTAACATAAGCAATTTGATGCGAAATACACCATAGTAATTGTAAACAGGTTGAAATTGTTTTGCTACAGGCCCTGTTTCGGTAAAATTCAGTAAAGCTTCCGCTCAAGCTTTTCCCGTTTTTTTCCGAAATTTGCTAAATTTTAGGCTTTACGTCACTGTATTGAAAATTTTTAAATACTTCTAGTTAAGCGATTGGAATAATAACGTCTCCTCCAAGTGATTCATCTAAAAAATACCTCAGTATTATCAGGTTTTATAAAACAATATTTTCAGTTTACAGTTCCATTGTTTTATGAATTCAATTATCAGAAGCTATTTATTTTCAGTACAGGATTCTTTTGGAAAAAGTGATCACGGTCAAAAATTTTATTAGAAAAATACAAAACCAAGGCTTTGTTCCCGGTGTTCCTCCAGACTATATATAAACTAAATGCTTACACTTAAACTAAATGGATAACCGACAAACTGTGTAGTACCGTTAATTACAGTTAAATAAATATTACAAGGTTACAATACCGGTTACAAGCCGCACCACTGAGCCATATACTGGAAAAAAAGTTGATTATTACAATAGATTAAAGATCTATTTAAAAAAAGCTTAAAAAATTTAGATATTTCAGAGTCCCAAAAAATTTAATTCTAAATTTTAATTTAATTCTACTAATTCTACTAATGTAAAACACGAAATTGAGAAATCAGAGGTAAAAGAAGCTCAGATGACGCAAAACAGTTCAAAGCCCCTTTCGGTGCATCCCCAATACCACATTCAATTAAATACAAAATACAAAATGTTTTAAGAAAAAACCATAGTATTTTGAATGTAACGCGAAATCAAAATAATATTATGAAAATCACAACTCTCTGGAATTTCCTATACATTTTACAACTTTTAAAGAGGAATTGAACTTTAGCACGAATACATCTAAAGTTTTGGAGCTGTTCAAGCAATATTTATAGATGTTTAACATGAATGCATAAATGGAATTACGAAAAATCAACTCAAGCACATTTCATTGAACACTTAATAAATGATAGTGCAGTGCATGTTACAGTTACAGGAGGAAACATAAATTATAAAATATTACTTAAAAAAAAAAACAAAAAAGTATACGTTAGAAATGATAACAACAAGGAAATTAATTTTTTAAAGATAAATTGACGTATTTTTAAGAGACCTAAAAACAGGGCAAAAAAACCAAGGACAAAAAACTTTGCAGCATACGAGATTAAGGTTAAAAAAGGGTAAAGCTAATAAGTGAATTATCTCGTTGAAACAAACTTTCAGGACAGTGCGTCGTTTGTTATATTTAATGACCTGCCGTTCAATATTAAGCCCTAAAAACGAAAGATAAATGCAAAGTTTACCAAATATCTACCAACTGGACTCTACTAAAAGCTCTTTTTGATGAGCAGACATCCTGATTATTTTCACCCAAAATCAACCTAAATTTTTAAAAGTGACTTTAAGGAGGGAGCTTTATTGGCGTCCTTATATAAAAGTCACGTATACTGTTAAAAGCTAAACGACCTCAAAACGACCTCATTTAAAGGTTGTTAAAATAAAGTTATATAGAGTTAATTATATAATTACATAAAAGGAGAAAATACCATTCTCACTGATAATAGGCAGGGGGTGGGGCGTTGTTAGGCGACTTTACTTCTTCAGAGTAAGCAACGTTTGTGTCAGTTGAAATCTGTGCAGGCGAGTTGACAGGCATGGTAACTGGTGCTCCGTATGGGGGTAGCTGTTGACCAGAATAGGGTTGCTGGACGTATCCTTGCTGTTGGGAGGTGTATACTATGTTTTGTGCAGGATAGCCTGAAGTATAGACGGTCTGAGTGGGATATCCAGTGCTAGTCACCACCATATGTTGTTGTTGAGGAGCAATGATAATGCCTCCTAGAGAGAGAATGCATTACATATATACTCTCAAACGAAGAAACTACTTTTCATTTTATACCGAGTTCATTGGATAAAGTTACTATAGCCACCCTACTTCATCATCAGTTTTTTACTCGAGAATTTTTGAGGCAAATCACGAGAATATTTCAATTCCAATATAGATTGGCAATAAAAATGAAATAAACCGTTAAGCGAAAATTTTTAACACAAAGAGAGAAGTAAAAAAAAAAAAAAAAAAAAAAAAAAAATGTTAA
>JAUZNK010004666.1:0-10315 GCA_035046665.1 Euphysa ruthae | reverse complement strand
TATATATGAAATTGTAACTTAAAAGATAAAATAAAAATAAATAACTAAGTAATTTACTTTACGTTTTCTCAAGCGATACTCTTGCAATTCATCTGGATCTGATATTTTTTGCTTTGGTGGCTATAAAATAACATTAAAAAAAGTGAAATAATAATTAGCAACTAGTGACAAGGTCACTGATTTGAAATGTATGATCAAAATATGTGTGACTCATGATAATAAAATTTTATAAAAAATATTTTTTGACTAAAAACAAACAAATTTAAAATAGATCAATTTACCGGAGGAACAATTTCTAACAACCTTTCTTTTGCTTCTCGAAGAAGTTGTTCTGCAGTGATTTGAACAGGAGCAGGTGCTTTGTTTTTCACCTGAAATAAAAAATACAAAAGTAATCTAATAATAACATTTAAATGATTCCAAAACTGGTATAGCTTAAAAATTAAGGTACATACTTTATAAAAAACCAGGCATCAAGCTATCTATGACGAGAAAACTTTTGTTACATCCTTAGCATGTTTTTGTTGTGATATAACATTTTGCCACATCCTTGATGTATTTTCGTTGTGCTGAGCTGTTTTGTTGTGTTGCATTGTGTTGCGTGTCTTTAACACAAATATATTGTGGGTTTTTACTTTTGCTGCATTTTTAACAATTATTTTTTTGCTGTAGAATAAACCGTTGCTGCATCTATAACATATTTTTGTTGCGGACTTAGTTTTTGCAACATCCTTAACAGGATAAGGACTCTTGGCATGATTCTTTCTTACATTGATAAAATTTTCAGAATTAACACCATTTTTATTTTTATCTATCCTTATTATTTACACAGGTAAGTAAGTCAAAAAGTTAATATCTACAGTGCAAAGCTCAGGCTCTATTTAAGAGCAGTGTTTTTAAAAGCATTTAAGGTGACTTATTTTTTAAAAGATTTGAGCCCCCTGTATCTCATGATTGTTGGGAAGATATAAACCAAGTAAAGATTTTTTAGGTGTAAAAACATTTAGAAAATGAAAGCTATACATTTTGCTTATAAAGAATTTTCATTTTGGAATTACAAAAATAGTTTTGGCACTCATTGCTTTAAAAGCAGCCCAGGATATTCCGCAGCCCAAGGAACACAAACAAACTTCCTAAAAATAATTAACGTTACCTTGGCAACCTTTGGCAGGCGCTTAGTTTTTACATCAACATCTTCTTCAAACTCATCATCCATCTTATTTTTTATTATATAAAAATGAACTAGAGAACAAAAATCATCTTAAAAACATCTTAAATCACTCAAACCAATATTCATGAGTTTAGTCAGAAAAACTGGTGTGACAGCAAGTTGTAATACAAACAAAGAATAGAAGGAGACTGATAAAAATAGGAAATAAATTGCAAAAAAGTAAATGAAAAATTTAAAAATAGAAAAAGTTATTTGTTTTAAATTCTAGAGGAATGTTATCAGGCCCTGATGCTAATCTTTTCGCTATTTTTGATTTTACCTTCTGGAGGTACGACAACATCTTGTATGTTCTTACAGAGCATAGGACAGCTCCAGAAAATTTTGTTGAAGCTCTGTGTCTGTCTGCTCTTAGTTAGGACCATCTTTCTTTCGCTCTCAGTACTTTGTGATCAGAGCCAATTCTGGCATATGTGCTATGAATTTTTTACTATGTTCTAACTAAAGTTATTAAGAGGAGTACAATCTTCTTGCATTTCTATGCTCAATCATTTCTATTATTTTAGTCCAAACTTATCTAGCCTTCTTTTGAAAGTTTTAACTACATTTTAATTGCTTTTTCTATTTTTTCTATTTATTACTTAGTTGCAAGAAATTTTTGACACAATTCAATGAAAACTATGTGTTCGTATAGCGGTATACAAAATAAAATTTATCAAGGGTTAATATATGATAACATATAACAATATAACATAAGATTTAGGGTTCATAAGAAGGTGTGCAACATAAAATTTATCAACAATAATAAGTGGGTCTACAATATTTTACAAGGTTTATCAAGGGCTGATGTGTTCATAAGGGGGTGTAACATTAGATTTAGTGAGAGTAATAAGGGGGTGTACAATATAAGATTTATCAAGGGTTAATGTGTTCGTAAGGCTGTGTACAGCATAAGATTGATTACGGGTTTGATTTCAAGGACTATTTCAACTAAAACTATACAAGTTTCATGCTGATAAAATTTTTCGAGAAATTAGCGATGCAAAATGTTTTTATCTACCATTTATAAATACCTTGCATGACTATTAACTCCACAAAAATTCCATTAGCGTGAAATTAAAAATGGTAACCATAAAATGTCATGATTTTATGGTTACCATTTATTTCATTTTATCACCTAGGTAGTTTATTTACATAAATATAGTTTATTTACATAAATATACTATAAAAAAAATTTATATTACCATCATATTTTGAATTTAATCTATCGCAGAATTGTGATGACGAAGGAATTAACAATGGATTTTGATTAATGTATTTTAACGTTTAACGTGGGAGCAAACAAAGAGCTTAAACTATAGTTTAAGAAGGGCCCGCGGGCTTACACTTCCATTTCTCCCGTTTCAGCTTACAGAAAAGATACTCACTGGTCCCAAGGTGGGATCGAGCTTGCATCTATAACTTTCCCAAACAAATGTCTTAATTACTTCACTCCGCCAGATAATGACGAAGAGGGGGAGAGAGAAAAAAAAGATTAAAGTAAAAATAAATTGCATTGAGCTATAATATGGATAAAACTACATATTTGAAAATTTATTTGAAAACATGAAAAAAGAAGGACAGTTAGCACTGCTAGACTATTGTCTAATTATCTAAAAAAAGCTTGTAACTGACAAGGCACAACACATTCTCTTAAGATTTTTCCATTAAAAATTGTTTTCATTTTCACCAGTTACCAGTTCTTTTATCCAACTGAGAATTCTAAGAAATAAAAACACCATAAACCTTAGATGTATTAAAAAAGAAAGTGTTGTTTTTTAAAAAGTTGTAATTGAAATATGATGAGAATATAGCATAGAATTTTGCAATATTTAGTGTTATAAAATTATATCATACTAAACATTGTTTCAAACAGCACATGAAACTTTTTTATCTATATTGATTCCTGTTAAACACATTATAAGGTTATTTATTATTATCTTTTGTTTAACCTCATACAAACCTTCACAATGTTTGATATGAAAACAATAAATTGCAAATAAAAGATTTTCCAATTAAGCAGTGAAATAGGATATGTTTAATAAAAAGAGTTTAGTGAATCACACAAGAATAAAGCTTAACATAAAGACAACAAACATATTTACTCAAACAAAGTCATTTCATGCTGCAATTGGTAAATGAAAGTTTTAGATGAAGGCTGATTTTTTTCATAGATAAGCATTAAATTTTCCACTTTTATAAACTTATGCTTTATTATATATATATAGAGGTGAACCAATCAGGATAAAAAAACAACTAAAATTTAAAAGAGATGAGTAACAAAGATAAAAACGTTATTATCATTGGTGGCGGTTTAGTTGGTTCTTTAGAAGCTCTCTTTTGTGCACAACGTTCATATAATGTGAATGTATATGAAAGTCGCCCTGATCCACGTAAAGAGAAATATGTAGCAAGAAGAAGTATTAACTTAGCTCTATCAGAACGTGGAAGAGCTGCACTACGAGAAGTGGGAGCCGAGAATGAGGTTGTTAAGGCTTGTATTCCAATGTATGCACGCATGCTACATTCTCATAGCGGGGAATGCACACCCATGCCATACGTGAAGAAAGGTCAATGCATTCTTTCTGTAGATCGAAAAAAACTTAACGAACATTTAATTACACTCGCTGATAAAAATCCAAACATCAAATATCATTTTGAAAGCAAATTTGTAAGTGGAAACTTTAATGAGGGCCAAGTAACACTCAGTAGCAAGAATGGTGAAAATTTTGACAAGAAAGGTGATTTGATAATTGGTTGTGATGGATCTTATTCAGGGGTGCGAAGACAGCTGATGAAATTTACTAGAATAAATTACTCTCAAGTAAGCTTTAAAAATTGAATATGTCTCTAAAATAAATAAGCGTGAAAAGCATTTTTGAGGCCGATTCTTTAATTCTTTTTAGAAATACCAACAGCAGCTTCTATGCAAAAAAATACATATAAAATAAAAAATTATAATATAAACATTTATCTAAGTGTAAAGCAACGAATTTTCAAAATACCAGAGTAATCACGTATACATTTGTTTGAAAATAGTGAGTGTCATATTGAGTAGATTTCAACAAAATCACTCTTTGCAATTAAGCGTTAAAAAGTTTTATTTTTGGTAAATTACCCATGAATTCTGATTTCTCTATATAAAACTTTATGTTAAAATAAATATTGATATTTACCACTTATATTATTGATATTTACTTTCTATGCCAGTTAATTCTCATTTTGATATCTTATTTCAGTTTTATATTTCACATGGATACAAAGAAATACAGATGCTGCCAGACATGAATGGTGACTTTGCAATGGAAATTAATTATCTCCATGTATGGCCACGTAATGAGTTTATGATGCTTGGATTGCCTAACCAGGATAAATCATTCACTTTAACTTTGTTTATGCCATTTGATATGTTTTTGTCAATAAAAACTGATGATGACATCATGAATTTCTTTCAGCGTGAATTTCCCGATTCTATTCCATTGATTGGGAAAGAAAAGTTGATAAACGATTACAATAGCAATCCTGTTGGAGAGTTAATAAGTATTAAAACATCTCCATACCACTATTCTGATAAGGTTGTTATTATAGGTGATGCTGCGCATGCTATGGTCCCTTTCTATGGGCAGGGTATGAACAGTGGTTTTGAGGATTGTTCAGTTCTCCACGAAATTCTAGATAAAACTGTTGATATGAAAACAGGTCTTGAAGAATACTCCCGATTTCGAAACGCCGATGCTGAAGCTATTATAGATCTCGCTTTGTATAATTACATGGAAATGAGATCACATGTTAATTCACCATTGTTTGCTCTGCGAAAGAAATTTGATGGCTTTGTTAATTGGCTTTTTCCAAGTTATTGGATTCCTCTGTATACTATGGTCGCATTCACTAGGATTCCCTATCATCAGGTTATAAATAAAAGTAAAAAACAAGACTTGCTTCTACAAAAGCTAAAGAAATATACTGCTCTTGGAGTCACTACATTCTCACTTTTTCTAATATATCAAGAGTTCAAAACAAGAGGAATTCAGTTTCCCAAGTATGCATTCCATACTTGAACAAGAAAATTTCCCATTTGAAAATATTTAAAAATTTCTTTCAAAAATAAAATTTCATTTAATATATGTGATGGAAGCCTGATACATGAAATACGAAATAAACAATGCAATATAACTTAATCCATATTACAGGACTTGGCTCCGGACTTTTATCATATTGGCAACTTTCACCATAATATTATCGGGGGACAATAAATTTATCATTCGTAATGTTTATTTAATCGGCAATGAGATTAAAGATTGTATTTGTTTGTGTTAAAGTCAAATCTTTATGTTTTATTTTGTTTTATAGAAAATGCATGACATAGTTTTTCTTTTATGATATTTCAATTTTTTACAGCACATGTCACTTACTAAAATTCAGTGACATGTGCTGTAAAAAAAAAGTTAATGTAAAGTAATCAAAATAAATTACTAAGGAGATTTTACTCACAAAAATAGCCTTGTTACTGTTCTCATACAAACAGATCCTAAGATTGTAAATAAAACTTTTCCTAGATAAACTTGGCCTAGTATTAAGCTAAACGCCAGTCAAAGGTGCTTTTGACCAAAAATAATTTTAGTGTTTACTTTTAATCTCAAATTCCAACAATGAAAATGATATTTGTTTAACAGTAAACATATTATTAATGGGAGAGTTATAAAGAAATAAGACTGGATGACATTAGTTCTCAAATTTTTTAATAGGATTTTGAGAGCTCCCAGAAGGTATTAGGTTACCTTATTAGCTTTACACTGTCACAGATTTATTTTCTACCCTTAAAAAAATAACATTTTATTTAAAGAAAATGATGGAACTCTAACAGAAGAAACACAAAATAATTAAGGCCAATTCAAATCAGAAGCAAACTTTTGCAAATTCTACTTAAAAAAAAAAAAACAATTAAACTCGTCCTTTCTAGAAAACAATTAAACTCGTCTTTTCTAGAAAACAATTAAACTCGTCCTTTCTAGAAATCAAATGCAGCATTTCAAGACAGCTTTATGGAATAATATCAAAACGGAAAAATCGAAATATTACAGCGAAGAGTTTTGACATACCTAAAAAAACGAATTTTGCCAAAGAACTAAAATTTTTGATAATTTTAGGGTAAAGTTTTAAATTTCATTGGTTAAAAAATTCATAAAAATATTTTCACTTAATTACCAAGCATTTGTAATTTTGTCAAAAAAATATTGTTACTATGTGTCGTTATTAACCAAAATAGTTTTTGGTGAGTGGCAACATTAGAAAAAACTTCACAAAAATTTTTCATCAACTCAATTTTAATGAATTGCTGGAACCATGAGTTTTAAGCAAAAAAAAAAAAAAAAAACTGTTACAACCCATTAAAAAACTGTTACAATCAATTAAAAAGCTGTTACAACCCATTAAAAAGTCGTTTACAACCCATTAAAAAGCTGTTACAACCCATTAAAAAACTGTTACAACCCATTAAAAAACTGTTACAACCCATTAAAAAGCTGTTACAACCCGTTAAAAAACTGTTACAACCCGTTAAAAAACTGTTACAACCCATCAAAAAGCTGTTACAACCCGTTAAAAAACTGTTACAACCCATTAAAAAGCTGTTACAACCCATTAAAAAACTGTTACAACCCATTAAAAAGCTGTTACAACCCATTAAAAAGCCGTTACAACCCATTAAAAAGCTGTTACAAACCCATCAAAAAGCTGTTACAACCCATTAAAAAACTGTTACAACCCATTAAAAAACTGTTACAACCCATTAAAAAGCCGTTACAACCCGTTAAAAAACTGTTACAACCCATTAAAAAACTGTTACAACCCATTAAAAAGCTGTTACAACCCATTAAAAAGCTGTTACAACCCATTAAAAAACTGTTACAACCCATTAAAAAGCTGTTACAACCCATTAAAAAGCCGTTACAACCCGTTAAAAAACTGTTACAACCCATTAAAAAACTGTTACAACCCATTAAAAAGCTGTTACAACCCATTAAAAAACTGCTACAACCCATTAAAAAGCCATTACAACCCATTAAAAAACTGTTACAACCCATTAAAAAACTGTTACAACCCATTAAAAAGCTGTTACAACCCATTAAAAAGCTGTTACATTTCATTAACACCATAATAACCATATAAAATTTATTTTCATGAATTTTTGGCCTGCCCTACCCAAAAAATTTTTTAACAAAAAGCAAAATTTTAACATAATCAAAGCATAACTTTTGAGTCTAACCCTTGTCATTATTGGACCATAAAGCGAACAAAAAGCTACAAACAGGAAGTTTTGCCAAGTGATCATATGGGTCAAAAGAAATCTTTTAAGGTTGCCTAATTTCATACAAAATTTATAAAAAACTTAGCTACCAGCTTTCCAAGTTATTAGGCCTAAAATGACAATAATAGAGTATCCTGTATAGGATATATAAAAAGTCGGGATATTTCAAGCTGAGAAGTTGATTGATTATATTACAACTGTCTTAGTTTATGCTCAACAATGTGGGTGAGACGAAAAAAGATAGATTCTATGATAGCATAATGAATGTTGCAAGTAGATTATGAGAAATGAAAATTGTAGTTATTAGTCAGAGACTTTGATGTGTTTGGACAAAAGGAGGCACGGTAGTGTGCACTACTGCGCAGTATTTCTGTGGATAGTACAGTCAAAGAGAATTTAGGAAGGAATAGAAGAATAGTAAAATAGATACATCTAATTGGAGGCTAAGAGAAAGTTACAGAAGAGGTAATGTATAAGGCTAATGTGAGGCAGGAAAGTAAAGGTGTAAATGCTCAGAATAAAATTGACAAAATAATAAATTGATAAATAGTGCATTAGAAATGATTTTGGAGGGTCAAAATAGAAGATAATAACAGCAGCCTGGAAAAGTTATTATGAAAATCTGTTAAATACATAATATGAGTGTAATAGAAATAATGTCACAAGCAAACTCTTCGGTTCAGCAAAGTTAGAAAAGAAAGTAAATCTGCTTGTTTCACCCGCAGGAAAGATGTAAGTAGAAATTCTGCGTATTCAGTTTTACAAGTACTTAGTGCATAAGTAATGTAGTAACCTTAAAGGGATATAAAAACCAGTTAAAGAGTTTAAATATAAATACAAGAACTTGCTTAAAAAAGGAGACACAAACATTTGAAATGAAGGCCATAACTTTGTTACCAAGGTCACAATAGCCAGAGGAGATGTGGAAGAATGTGTTACTGGTAGAACAAGTAGCAGTTGAAAAAACTGTTGAGAGTTATTACCTTTGATAGCCAGTATAGGATTTCATTTAGTTTCAAAAGACACTATATCAAGCTATGCTTTATGGTAGTGAAACTTGACCAGTAAAGGAAAATATTTCAAAAGAAATTATGCTAGAAAGATAAAATGAATGACTAGGGTTAGACTGATGTGGGGCTGTTGGCACAGCGGAGTTGACACAGTGGTAGGACAGTTGACTCCGGAGCGAAAGGTTACGAGTTCGACTCCTACCTCTGGCGGAAATTTATTTCCATGTTATCTCTGAGTTTTGAGCAAAACTCATTGCGTAATGCAACTCTAGCTCAAATTGGTCGGGTTGTTTGGTTGAGCGAATTTCGTAGACGCAAATGGGCGTTCTAAGTACTCCAAAACCCGCCACCTGGGCCCATCTGGAAATATTGTCTCAGCAATTTGTTGGTTCCCCACGTTAAATATAACATTCTCTCTCTCTCTGTATATAATTTCAGGTAACCGGCACAGGGTAGAAGGCTGCAATAGTATAGTCCCCTGGAAAGGATGGGCAAGACTAAATGGACTAATAAATGTAGGAGCATGGAAACAAGAATGAAGTTCTGAACAAAAAACCTAAAGTGAGATAGTTACCTTAAAGAAAATGTAAACAGTGAACCAGCTGAAAACAGAATAGTTTCGAAGTCATTCTTAAGTATCTCATGGAAGCATGGAAAACAGAAATTAAACTGCAAATGATGATTTAAGCTGGTATTTTATTTAAAAATCAAAAAATCGTGACTTTTTATCCAAACATAACTTAAAAATAAAAATTAGATTCTAAGAAAATGTATTTACATGTATTACATATAGATTCACAAATGAGCAGGCATGCATACACGAGAAAATTCTTTAAATAAAAAATGCAGGTTTTAGAATGTAGAAAGAATTATGCAAAATTTTAAGGAAAAATTCAGGCAACAACATTTTACATCTAACTAATTTCCCATATTGATTTTTTAGGTATAAAATTTACTCAATGCCCAATAAAACAATTACGTAGTGTCTAATGGACACCAGGTGATCTTTTTTAAACAAAATTAAAAAACATTGTTTTTTGTGAATGTGCACTAATTTCAGGCAAAATTTGGAATAAAAGAGTAAAAGTGATTAATGATTTCCAAGAAAAATTCTAAGTTCCGTTTGGTTAAAAAAAAAAAATCCATATTTGTTATTACATATTTTGATTCAATAACTTTAGGCAAGAGTTTTTTAAAATATAAACTGTATTGTCCTCCGACTTTGTGCCAATTTAAAAAAGTAAAAATTGGTTTTAATGAAAAATTTGGGTTCTTTCATATTTAAGGAAAAAACTGAGTGCCTAAAAAAAAATATATAACGCACATTTTAAGTAATTATAACACACATTTTAAGTATTTATAGCACACACTGCAAGTATTTATAACATACATTGTAAGTATTTATAACTGAAAAATACAATTTGCACAAATTTAATACAAAAATTTAAGACCAGATTTAAAAATGTAACATTTTTAATTACCGTTTTAATTAAATTTTGTAGTTTTATCACACCAACAGTATAATTGCCTCTGAGGTTGAATTACAAACAAATAGAAAATAGATGATGACAAAAGTCTTTTAATACCTAAAAACTGATCACTAATTTATAATTTAAGAAATATTTATAAATTTATACTAAACAGAACATCTTATTTTAGTCAAGTTTTAATATGAACCAAACCAGCCCTAAATTGGAATCTATTATATATTATATCTTATATGGGTCCCTCGATATGGAACAATCTTAGTGAATGCACAAAAGCTAGTAAAAATATTAACACATTTAAACA
>JAUZNK010004665.1:0-10315 GCA_035046665.1 Euphysa ruthae | reverse complement strand
CTTAATAATATAAATAGAGGATATATTTTTATATTTTTATCTACAATATCACTGTGTCGAATATTCAATTAAGTAGGGTTGTATTGGCCCTATCCGATTTCTGTATAAAAAATAGAATTTCTAACGTATAATTGTCTGACGGTGAATTGCGCGCTGGAGAATTGTCTCACGGCGTATTATACACCGGAGAAATGTCTGGTGGCGAAATGCCGCCGGAGAATTTTCGGCGGAGAATTGCTGACGGAGAATTGAAGTAACCACAAAATAAAGACGAGGTTGAAAAACAAGAATCTTTTATCTGGAAAAAAAAATCTCTGCAGCTTGTTTGTTAGGATCAGGAATAAAGAAAATTTTCCACCATTGAAGAGATTGGTTTTATTTAAAAATTACTTTCAAAAATTCTGTTCGCAAGTAAGGGGGAATGCCTGGAACCTTCACCTTGTTAAAAAATTCATTCATTATATGCCTTAGAAGAAGTAGTGTGATTATTTAATTTGTTACCAACATATGACTAATAAGATTCTTATCTCGAATAATTAATAACAAGGTTGGCTGTATTCATCAAGAAGAGCTTTATCTCCTCATATCAGACCTCTAGAATTGTACTTCTTGTAAAGGCAGTTTTATGGCGCAATGCTTGTTTGATATAACTATTAATCCACGTTGTTTTTTTAGCTTTGGATGTCAAAGTCTTATTAGTAATTAGGTTCCTAAATTTGAAAGTGTTTCAATCAAGAGAATCACTTGCTGATTGATCCCAAGGCCGTCTAAAACCCTCTGCCAATCAAATTTTTCAATGCTTTGCTTGACAAGATTTGATCTAACCTGTTTAAAATGCCAAATTTTTTTTTAAATGGGGTGGGTTTCCTTGGAAACTTATGCTACCAAAAGTGATTTGATGGTGAAATAAATCAGTAGGAGAACATCATTTTTTAGGATAAGATTCGGTCGAGTTGTGAATAAAAGATCTATACAAGAGGGACATTTATAAGGCTCAAGATTATTGGCTTCATGAATAAGGTGAGCATAGTTGTAAAAAGTGGAAATTTCTTCTAAAAGCAAGCCACATTGATTGGTTACTCTGTTAGGCCACCCGTTAATCCATTTCAAGGCTGTGTTTAAACAGGTGGTCTCAAAGCCCCGAAAAAACACTTTACGCTTCTCTATAAACTCAATGGGAGAACAATAAACGCATGAAATAAAAAGCTTCAACCTCTGTACTTTGATTTCACAAACGAGACATTGATCAAGAAGAAATCTTCCTTAAAGTACATAAAGACACCTGACGATCGATTTCAAGGCTGGACAAGTTATTTCGGCGATCTCTATTCGCCCTGATGCTACTGCTCTTGATAAAAATCTTCAACATGATGACCCAATTTTACCGCGAAAGGATATCATGACTAGTGTGCCTTTAAATATAGAAATCCAAAAAGCAATATAACAACTCAAAAGTCGAAAATAATCTGGTTCCTGTGGCATTCCGCTTGAAGTATTTAAGGCTATAAATTATGAACCATTTACGAGATTTGAAACTTTGATAAAATGTATGTGGCAGTAAAAACAAGCTTCCAAGGACTTCAAAGATGGTGTCATTTTACCTGTATATAAGAAAGGTGATAAGTATCAACATCGCAAATATCCTGGTATCACTTTGCTGTCTATTGCTGGAAAAATTCTTACTACAATTTTGCGTATGGGCTTAAATAATCACTATGAGAATATTTTAAGAAATCAATAAGCTGGGTTTCGAAAAGGAAAATCTAGCAGATACAGCGTATGAAGAATCAACCAAAAATTTACTAAACAGAATTTTTCATCACACCGAGAAACTAAGCTTAAATTTTAAGGCAAGCAAAACTAAATCTATGGCAATTCATCTCCACCTCCTGCATTAATGATATATGGCGTAGAAATAAAGGTAGTAAATGAGTTTACTTACTTGGTGAGTTCAACAATATCATCCAGACAAGTAACTCCAACCGAAGATATCACCTATCGAATTGCCAAAGCTTCTGCCACATTTGGACATCTAAGAAAAAGATTTTGGTCAAAAAATAACATCTCAATTAATACTAAGAATGTATTCAGGTCTGCAGTGATACCTAAACTCTTATATAGCTCAAAAAATTGGTATATGGCTGATCCAAATGTTAGCAGATTAGAAGTTTTTCAAACGGCATACTTTAGAACTATATATGGGATAAGGTTGCACTTAAATACCCCTAGCACTCAAATCCGATCTTTATGTTACAAGAAACCAACAGTTCAGCAGTTAATACGGAAAAATTGATTACTTTGCATTGGCCGTATGAATGAAAATTTGTTTTGTAAGGCGGTGTGGAAAAGTAATAGAACAAACAACCGGAAATTCTTCCGGGATGCACCTAGGAAGACGTGGAGAAAATTTGTCATTGAAGATCTCAGAAAATTGAAGGCAAAATATAGATTAGCCCTCTGGCTTCGTTTTAATTTTAGCATCATTTGTGGTTTCCAAGTGACCGTAAGAAATGGAGACAACTGATGTCAACATTGGGACAGGCGACAGTTGTCTAAGGACGAGCTAAAGCCTTAAGTTCAAGTAAGTTCAATATAGTTCATGTTGACTGTTTAATAGACCTGAACTGAAAATGAAATTTCCTATGTTAAAAAATATAAATACTAGGGCAATAAAATAAAGCAAACCTAAAAATAAAAATTTAAAAACAATAACATATTTAAAGTAAAATTTAGGAAATGCAAAGAAAAGAGAGTTGAAAATAAAAACAGGAATGCTTAAAACACAAAAAAAGATAACAAGTGATTTAAAATGAAATGATTATTTAGGTTTATATTTTTTATATTTATGCTTCGATTTATTATTCTTAATTATTTGAGTTTCGTAAATTTAGATGTGTTTGTAACAGACAAATCTGGTCACAGTACTCAAAAAAGTCAGGTCTAAACAGATTTAGTGTTTTTTACAATAATATACTAAGGATAACACTATCAAAAAATAATTCCAAAATATTAACCTAAGTTTCAAAGAAAAACCATTTCAAAGAAACAATCAAGATTGGGATTAATTAAACAAGGTTATGTGTTTCACAAGGTGTTCTTTCTTCACAAGTTATATCATATTAAAAAAAGGTGACGTAATAAGTTTAAAGTAGCACTACTTTGATTGAAATACGTAGATTTTGTTTATTTCTCAATAACGAAGTTAAAATTTCTTGTTGATTATGTTTATAAAAATTTGTCATTGCAGATAAGCATATGAGCGCAAACAGAAATAAAGGTAAAACACTTCAGAACAGTTAGATAAAAATAAAAAAATGACCTCAATCGTAACAATACAAGTTTAGTTGCCTGCAGCCAAAAAAGGTAACATAAAGCCATCAAATTTTTGTGGTTTAAAAGTGTAAATAAACATATGAGTTCACGAAATGATATTTCATGCCGTAAATTTTTTTAGATATACCGTCGTTTTCGACTATTAGTCGAACATAAAAAGTCTAATCGAAAAGCAATCAAACTAATCAAGCCATTTTCAAAATTTTTGGTGTTCGATACCAGTTCGATTTTACTTGTAATCAAACAAATCAATTAGGATTAGTGTTTTTGGTTTGATTAGTTCGATAGTCTTTTTAAGTTTTGGTACTCCTAAAAATTTTAGTTTTTATTTTTTTTTATTGCAGTACTATATATTTACAAATATCAGATACCATCAAATATACATTTTGCTCCTTGCTAAATATTACAATATAAGCAATATAAGTGTAAAAAATCATAAAATCAAAAACAATAGGAATTTACGGAAATTATTTTATAAAGTATAAATATTTACGCATATAACAATTAAAACTTAAAGTAACAGAGCAAAAATCAAATTTCAGCAGAAAATCTGTTATGCGCGAATCGGACTGGAAGCCTATAAGAGAATTTTCGGCAAGAATGCCAATTGTTTTTTCAAAAAACCCTTGATTGAGGTGCTGATTAAAAATCACAATAATTCTGTGAAAATTACCTTCTATAAGAGCTGCGTGTTATCGTAGCCAGTAAAATGAATAAAGAGTAAATTACAAAATAGAAATAAATATGTACCAAGAAAAACTGATTCAGCACAAAGTAAATAAGAGAGATTTTTTTTGAAGTTGATAAAATTTTTGACACCTTTTACGTCACAACTTAGAGACTTCCATAGTTTAGGACCTTTATAGGAAAGAGAATGTTCTACATACTTACAAGGGTTTTTTGGTTAAACCCATTTTTTTCTGTGATTGGATCGTCAGTTTAAGTTATTGAAAATTGAAGGAATTTGTTTTTTATTATAAACTTCAACATAAATATTAGGACTTGGTAAATGTTTAGGTTGCAAAATTTAGATTGCTCAATGCATTAAAATCTGTCTTGCGGGTGAATGATGTTGCGATTTTTATTTTTTTAACGTAACACTCTACAGATATTTAAGCTGTTTATGCATTTGAAAGTAAAAATATTGAATTCGATTTTTTGTTTCTATTACTAGACGTTTAAAATTTATTTAGAAAATGCATTCAGAAATAATGTTAGCACTTTTCTTCTTAAAAGTTTTGTGGTTCCACATGCTGATTATTTATAGTTATGCTAACTTTAGGGATATCAACTATGTGTTATATCTTGGCTCTTTAACTTTTATAGGAGTTTTAGCTTTGTTTAACAGGGGTATGACTCCTTTCAAGGCTTTTTTCGAATTTCCAGTTTTTAAAAAATATCTCAGAATCTATTTCTAAGAATCGCATTAAGACGCTATAAAAATGAGATGGTGGGTTGAGGAAATTTATTTTAGATTATATATAGATAGATAGATTATATATGTTCTTTTTTAGCTTAATATCGACCTTGATTATGCATTTTATGGAAATTTGAAACGTCTTCAGTCACATGCCTGATTGAAACTAATAAATTTCTAGAATCTCTAGGTATTCGAGAAGAATAAGGTCCAAAAACATTGACAGTGTTCCACCTGGTATACTGCTTAATTACAATTTGATGCTCTAATTATAATGTCTTTATGAGGTAATTATGGTAATAAATTAAAATTTATCCTTTTTCCATAAAATTTTGTCACTTGTATTGTTTAGAAAGAGGGGAAAATGAAAGTTTAAGGACGTTTGTGAGTTCTCAAGTTGCATTCGTTTCAAACAGAGCATACAAGTTATGGGTGGATTCAGAGGGGAAGAGTATATCACACGTGTATACCACACACGAGAAAACATGAATAAATGAAGGCAGAAGAAAAAAGAAGAAAAAGCAAAAGAAGTATAACATTGTAGACGTTAGCAGCACAGGAAGTAGGAAATGCTTTCACAAACCTTTATGTAATGAATATTTTCGTTTTGTCAATTTCATCTTTCACGTGATTAACTTTTCGCGATTTTTAAGTTCGAATTTTAAACAATAGAAATAAACAATAGGCTTCCAAACCATTTAAATTCGAACATCTATGATTAGGATATTTTTGTTTTTTAAAATTATAAATAAATGTAAAGCAGTCAAAGAAATCGATTCTACACTTGTGAAATGAAGAGAAAAAGATAGTTGAAAGTTTGGTTAAAGCCTTCTTCTAGATAACGAAAATCGTAGGTTAGAGTTCCATACTGGCGATTTTCTTCTTTCCATGTTTTCACTGGATAAATCTGCGTTTATCAGAATTGGATTTTCTACATTTATTTATTTATTATGGGATATTTGTTTCTAGAAGGCGTGATAAAAAACAGGCAGCTATTAAATATATTTTTAATTACATTATATGAAGACCTGCTGAGCATATTTATATGAAACCGCCTATTATTTTTACGCCCTTCTTTAACTTCCATAAAGCGTTTATTAAACCTCTTGAATGTAAATACCATACCATATTAAAAACTCACTATACATCCCCGGATAGCCGCGTACCATACTTTGATCTCTAACATCCGCGTATACATGCAGTACATACTAGATTTTATTAGTCCTTGCTGCTTGGTTTTGTTTTCATTTTTTCTAGAGAGTGATTTCTGCAGATTACTTAAGTGCCTTACTAGGAACTAGTCTTCATCGCTTAATAAGTTTTCCTGTGCGAAATACATAATACTCTTTTGAAATACATCAAAAATTTAATTATTAATTTTTTAATTGAATTAATTTAAAATTAATACTGAAAATCAGCATGATTTGTTTTTAGAACGCATCTGCAGAATTTTTAATCTTCAATAATTTTTTAAAAAAGCTACAAAAAATTTTCCATTATTGAGGTGACAATTATGGAAAAGAGTATGGTCCTGGCCTTTTAAAAATAGACGTAAAGAGAGTAAAGATACAGACAAGGAAATAATCTTGAAATATGTTCAGAAAAGGACTCACATCTCACAATTTGATAAAGCTAGATCATGTGTACTTTTGATAATGAATACTATTATTTAAGTATAGTTATAAATTAGAACTTGATTTTGACTGTTTAAATTTTAGAGACATGGTATTACTGCCAACAAAAGAATCTGCTGTCATACTAAAGCAGAAGGTTAATAATGAAAATTCTATCCGCTATTTTAATTTGAAAATTAACTTTCAGGTTGATTATGATTAGTTCTAACAATCTGTATTAGGTCTTAGATGTTTAGACGTTAGTTCTTAATTGCAACTTAATATTTGTTTTTCTGTTTTAAATCCTCAAATGAGAAGCAAGATTAACATGTTAAATCAAAAACACATCCCGTAAACTCTATGCAGAGTTAGTAGGAAATACCTGGGCCAAATTGGAGGTAGGCCGAGATGTCTGTAATTCAGATTTACATATTGAATCATAAATAAATTTTTCTTTAGTTAACAGTTTTTTACTATATAGTCTACATTTCAAAGCTAACAGTATGATTAGCTAGATTCAAATCTGAAACTTCGCTTTAGATTCCATGCAAAATAAAAATATGGTGTACAGATAGAGATTTTCTCGAACAAAGCAGTTGAGAGAAATAATGTATGTGTCATAAATGAATGAATTTTATGCGTATTCAGTTATTCAAGGTAGTTTCTCCATCTCATTGGAACTTAAATTCAGGTGAATGCAGGGTTATACAAACAATTCTTACTATGAAAATATTGGTAAACTTGCCATAGCTTCGTGCTAGTAAGTTTTAGGTGTGCAACGTATCGTTTAAAGTTTTGTCCACTGCAAAAAAAATTTTCCTTAAAATCTCAGAAGGGATTTCTCCCAGGGATTCTTTTTGCATTCTTGCTCATTCTTCGTGAAAGTGCTTGACTGCTGTTTCTCGGAGAAGTTGTTTTCAGCATTATATTTTGAGTATCGCTCTGGTAAACTATGGTTATACTTAGATTTAGGTGTTTTAATGTGTGGTTTAACGGTGCTGCACAATCTAGCGGCCGTTATGCCTTTTAAAGTATATGACCCAAACCACAGAAAATTTTATTCTTTCAAGTCATCTAGTTTCAATATTTACACCCTAGGCAGACTTTCATAGACTGCTAGAAACTTGAGCATTATTAACATAAGTGTCATCATCTCCCTGGACTATATAAATTTCTAATGTTTCGTCGAAACTATCTTGTGTTAAATGGAGTTATTGGATGGCGGTTATAAAATCAGTAAAGTAAAGAGTAATTGATTGAATAGTGCTTGCTTACTCAATGTACGAAGGTTAGAATAAAGAAGATTGTCTATCACTTAGCCGGTGGTAAAGTTTATCACTAAAGACTTTTTCATGTTCCTTCTTTGACGATGAACGAGTCCGTTTGACTGAGGATGGTACTCAGAGATCACAAGTTGTCTGCTATCGGTTAGTGACGTTGTTCGCAGTATTATGATCTTGGTACATGATCTAATTCCGTCTAAGTCGGTGGCTGCACATTGCCTGAAAAATAAATTTAAAAAAAAAAGAAGTCATTGCACATACTTGAAAATTTTTAGACAGTCATAGTAACTTTTTTTTTAGAAGTTTTTTTGGTAGGTTCAAGTTGAAATCATAGCTTTACATTTAACGAAAATCTTAAGTTTGCTATTCATTTGATTAAAATTTGATTACTTAAAAATTTGTCATTAAACGAAAAAGCCGAGTAGAGATAATAGATTAATCCGGTATTTTTAGAAAATAATTGTTGCTATTAACAACTCAATCTGTGCGAGACAGTTAGTTTTTATTCTGCCACAACAAATATACAACCAAAAATAGAAAAAAATAATATTTTAAAAAAAAGCTCTATCGTAGAAATATTTCAAAATAATTATTTACATCGTAAATTAAAATCTGCAACTGCAGTGGATGTCTTGTTTATCACTGTTTCAGCCTCTGAGCATTTGGGGAAAGTGTCCTTATGCAAATAAGAAGTTCTTTATACCAGTTTACTTTGGAAAGTTTGCAAAGGCCTATGCCAACTTGCTTCATGACTTCATTTAGAACTGGAATACTCTGTAAATCAGGAACACAATTTTTTCACGTTTCATTTTGCTTTTGATGGTTTTTGCATCTTTTTTAAATAGTCTACCACGTCATTTTTTATAATATGCCAGCAAGACCTCTCTGCTATCTTTTGGTGTGTCGTTTAACAACCTCTGTTTGAATACAACACTTTTGATTTTGAACTCTTATAGAGACCAGCTTGAATGTAAAATGGAATAACAAGTCTCTTTTCTTTAATAAATAATTTTTTTTCTTTGATGAAAGAGAAATTTTCACAAGCTTTTTATCCTAGCTATACCTTCCTCATAAAAATTTTTTTCTCTTTTACATAGTTTTCATATTTGGCTAAATCAAGAAGCTTTGCCATTTCATCAAAAAATTCAATACAATTTTTTCTCTTTTTTTCTTTTTCATATAAAGCGTCAACAATAACTCTTTTAAACATTAGCCTCGATGAATATCTAAACATTAGCCTTGATGAATATCTAAACTAGTTTTGCTTGTCAACAACAAAGTGATAAAAAGTTGAATATAAATAAACATAATAAATCATAATAAATCAACTATTGTTGCACATTGTGGATTTATTTTTAGTCACTTTTTATCTGAATTTTTAAATTATTATTCTAGGTGTTAAATAACTTTTATGCTGTATGATCTTAAATTACCACTCTTCTTTTCAGGATAATGCTTTTCTAGAAATGGTAGAAACTTCACTATTTACCTAGAAAAGAAATTTGCCATTTTTATATGCTATTTTTACGATTAAAAATATATTGTCTTCTTGAAAAATGTCTGTTGAAAATAAAGATAGTTGCAATAATGCAAATTCAAACAATAATATCTGTTTTTGCTGGTAGCTTTTAAAGCGATTTTTGAACGTCAGGGAACAAATATATGAAATATCAACAGGAGAGTTAGTATATTAACATCTGGCCTTTTCCAAGATTTTATACTACTGCTTTTGGATCGTGCAAAGGAGGCTATGGGTTCAATGAGTAGACTATGAATTTAATTTATTTATTATTAGTGACGAATCCCATAGATGTTATCAAAGTACGTCAAAAACTAGATAACCAGCTTTCGCAGAGCAAGAATATCTTTGAAAATAGAAAATACAAAGGATTTATCAGAGGAGGGGTATTTATAATTCAAAATGAAGGAATTGCAAGTCTTTTTAAGGGGTGAGCATTTTTCAGAATCTTTTCTAATCATGATTTAAAATTTTTTCTTTTTCTTCAATAAATCGTGTAAAAAGGAGCCTGTTTTGAATTATTTACAACATTTTAAAAATTTCCATAAAGTTTAACGTTTTGTAAAAAAAAAACCAATATTAGAACTAAATTATTAGTGACAAACAAAAATGAGAAGATTTACCAAGGAGTGAATTAAAAATTTACCGTTAAAGTTGGCTTTGACTGATTTCATAATCAGTCTGTACTTTATGACGACAAAATGTGTCCAAAAGCACGTTTTCATAATTAAGAAAAGTTACTTAAAATTACCAGGAATGAAGCTGTTTCGTTTATATTTGTTAATAATAAAAAATTATTTTCAAAATAAAACATACAATATTGAAATATTAAAATTGTTATAATAATTTTTTCATTCAGTGTGACGGCGTCTGTAATGCGAGAAGCAATATACAGCACTTTCAGGTATGGTGCCTATGAGCCAGTTAAAAATATTTTAGGCGCTTCCTCTTCATGTAGCCCATTATGGAAAAAGATAGTTGCTGGAGCAATTGTAGGTGCAATAGGAAGTGCTATTGCAAATCCAACTGACCTTGTAAAAATAAAAATGCAGGGACAAGAATCAGTTAAACCAGGTAAATTGATAATCAATGATATACATAGAGTTAGTTCATATTATATAGATATAGAATGAATGCTTTTCTGTATATA
>JAUZNK010004662.1:0-10318 GCA_035046665.1 Euphysa ruthae | reverse complement strand
ATGTATATATATATATATGTATATATATTTTTCTTTACGGGCTTGAAAAGCAGAAAACCATGAAAGTTACTAGAAAAATATTTAAAAACGAAAGAATTACTTTGAGAGCTAAGTATTCAAGATGAATTAAGAGATAATATAGTTGAATCTATTAAAAAGTTTATTTGTAAGTTATACTACAGAAAGAAAAGTGCAACTTTTAACGATGCGCGAACTGAGATTTTTTTTGAAAAACATTGCAAAAACATTTGAATTAATGATTATCTTGTGGTAAGAAGTTATATCGAAGTATGACGCCAGCATAAAAAGGTTTTGCTTTAAAAAATAAAGGGTACTGAGTTTGATATCACAGTTATGAATGTCAGCTACCCTTCCACATCCTACAGATGATTCACCACAAGATTTTGACACCTAAAAATCTTGAAACTACACAAACAGAAGTGGATGAAGAAAGCAAAGGTATACCCTTATGCTTCAACCCATTTCGTACTGGGCTATTTTAGAGGCTCAAATACTGCGGGTTGGGCTGAAAAGGTCTGATAACTTTTGATCTCTTTAATTATACCTCCTGAAATTTTGCATTATTCTTTATGAACATATTGGAACATATTAAATTATGAAATATATATTTTTTTTCAAAATTGAGCATATTTTGATGAAATCATCAATATACATATATGATTCGTCAACACACCAACTTTGTGTACTTACTAAATTACCGATTTAATGAGAACGATACTTCCGTTTTGTTCAACGTTTAATGTGATAGTATGTAATCTTTATTGGTATACGTTGGAAATTAAGTTTAGAGGAAGAATAGTAGAAATAAAGTTTTCATTTTTAAAATTTTGTTTTATATTTATTTTTTTATTTTGTTCAATTTTTACAAGAAAAGTTATTGCAATGCAATAAAAATCGGTAAAAATATAAAATATACATGATGGAGATGATAAATAACTAAGATAATTGGGTGATAACCTTTTTATCTCAGTATAATATAGAATTTTAAGAAAATAGCATATTTTTAATAATAAGAAATATAAATAATATAGAAGACCTGAAATAAATGATGACAAATGCCATATAACCTTTTTAACTAGTAAAAAGGTAAAACTTTTTTTTTTGGTCCAACACTTGTTCAAAAATCTGATTTCACGGAAGAAGTTGACCATTTTTCCAAAATTTTGTTTTAGTTTAAATACCGCAAAAGAAATTGAAGAAAATTCAACAAATTTCAAAGCGAAAGTATGTTTCCTTAAAAAGTTACACCTAAAACCGTAGGTAGCACATGCCAACAAAATAAAAATAATTTTACTATGCTCTATTTATTTTAGCTTCGCTTGATACGCTCTAAATGGGGTTTACTTGTATTTTTAGATCCAAGTGACACAGAAAAAAGTGTTTCATTTGAAAGTGATGATGAATATACTGACTGATTAAAAGAATAAAAAGAAAGCAAATACTAAAAGGTATGGGATGTTTTTGACATCACTTTTATCTTTTGTTTGGAAAACCAGTTCTGAACACAGTTTAAATAGCCTGTAAAACATTCATCCCTGGTGATTATTAGTGTCATTCACAACAATTAGTTTTTTTTATTTACATTAGTTACACTCTATATATACCCTTTAGTAATAGCTATACAAAATTTTTTTATTATATTTTAACTGATATTTTATCAACTACTCAAAAAAAATTTATTCTATTATAGATGCAAAGTTGCTGGTTCAAGATATCAAATCAATTCTCAGTGAAAGCAAGCATATCTTACATCAAAGTCAAGGCAGTTTTTTAACGATTTTTTTTTATCTTAACGATATTTGTTTTTAAACGAAAAGAAAAACATCTTCAAAGCTACATATTATTAATCTTACACAGAAAATTTATGGTTTAACTCATGACTTTAGGCAAGTCTTATTTGGCTTTACCCCCAAACTTGTTGGTCAGTTTTTATATTTTTGATGGTTACATGTTGTAAACTCAACTTTCATTGAAAATTTTCCATGTAACTCACGGGGAAAAAGAATGTATTTTTAAGAAATTATATAGACATGCCTTCAGGCAAGTCTGACTTGGGTTTATCACACAAAGCTTTCTGAGGAATATGAGGTAAGCAAAACCGTCACTAGCTCTTGGACTAATAGTAATGCTTCTATTAAACAAAGATCTTGCTGCTATCTATGAAAATTTTTCAATAACCATGTGATTAAAGGCAAACCTGCATTATGTATTATTTATTAAAAATAAATCTTTAAAATAAAAAGTTTTAAAACCATAATCTGATGTTTATTAACATTGATTAACAATAAAATCCTTCAAAATGTCAACATTTAAAGAACAAATTTAACTTGTATGATGATAAACCACTTTTACATAAAATTTTTTTCAATATTTTTCATTAAAAGACAAATGATTTAAAATTTTCACAGAAAAACGAAAAACAAATTATGTTGAACTACAATTGCAATATCCAAATATATATTAAAACAAAGACCTGCGATTTTTTGTGACAATTTGTTTTACTGATATTCTTGAATCCTGCAAGTAGATGCTTTGTTGCAGAAAATTATTATTTCCTAAGTTTTTGAAAAGCAATAGCTTCCGGAAGACAACAAATACTAAACAACAGCAAAAACAGAACTCTCTCACCTAACCAGCAAGGTTTTTGAAAACATCCTTCACTCTGCACTGCTGATCCACCTCTATCAACACATTGTTTTCCGCCATATTGTGGAGCAGGATCACTACAAGTGCGTGTTCTTGTCCTACGGCCGTTGCCACAATTTGTACTACAATTGCTCCAAGAACTCCATCTACCCCAGTGGCCATCAACTGATTCTAAAATTCAATTCAAGTAACAAATATGTATTAAATATTAGCACTGGATTTGGCAGAGACAATATATTGACAGCTATATGAATTAATAAGAGCTCTTCATAACAAATTGCAGAAAACCTTTGATTCTTCAATTGTTTATATGAAGTAGGATCATTAAGCCAAGGAGTGTTTCTGATTTAGGGCATTTTTTACAAAATTAAAAAATTATTATAACCAGATGATAACTTCTAAAAGAGCACAGATTACATTCATTTCGATCCTATACCGTTGCATTGTGGTCAAAAGTTGGGATTTATATATTTTTTTTGAAATAACACAAATTTAAAAAGGACATGGACAAAAATAAAATATAATGAAACATACAGTAAACAATAGATATTTGATGTTAGACAAACCTAACTAAAATTCCACAATTACAAATAGGAACAAGCGTATCAGCAAAGTTGTGACAATATTTATGCTCTTTTAAATGACTAAAACCAACTCTTAAACGAGTGAGAAGCATTAAACCACAAAGATCCATTATATTAAAAATAGGCATTGACTTGGAAATTGAGAAAAGATTTCTTAAAAAGGGAGGCGAATACAGATTGCCTTATAACAGAATCAAGGAAAAAAATGAATTACTAAAAAAGTTGGATAATAAACCTCCGGCTGGCCGAAAGTTTAATATTCTAAACTACAAAACAAATATAACAAGCGAAAGAAGTTTGTTTAGATCTGTGTGCATAAGTATGCTGGGTCGAGTTACAGCATCGGCGAAGACTGGGATCTATAAGACGGAAATATAATTTCTATATTTATAATTCTGGTCAGCCGGACATATATCCAGTTCGAAAAAAGTTGTTACGAGAGAAAAAAAACATTAAATAGATTAAGACGATTAACATTTCAAGACTGAATAAATGTAGGTAAAAAATTTATTAAATATTTAGGAGCCCTCACTAAAAGAAGACAAACCTACGGTACCAACATCTATCCCACAAGTTCTCTAATCCAAGCTCCTGGTATATTTTAACTCTCGACACTCTTCTTATAGCTCCGGTTATTGCAAGACAAGCATTGTACTGCATGGAATCAAAATTTTTACAAAAAGACTCATCATGAGGCTGATCAAATAAATGTCGACATAATCTGAATTTGATATGCTCAAATGACTTGTACAAAGTGAGCAAATATTTTCAAGGCAAAGGGCAAGAAACTTATATGATAAAACCTATACTTTTATTTGCCTTAGAAATCTTATCATTTAGATGGAGGCCAAATGCCCAGTTTCCCATCAAGAATCAATCCTCTAGGTGTTTTCTGGAGAGAGGCAAAACTGAAAAAGGAGAATCATTAAATAAAGAGGAGGAGGAGGTAGGACAACTGGGATATTTTAACTGGGATTTAAAACTCATTTGCATACTTTGCTTTATCGCTTATTCTAGGTTTTTTTTTTTTTTTTTTTTTTTTCTGTTTCATTTTGAACTAGAAGTTCGAAATAGTTTCTTAAGAAAAAAAATGATAATATTAAAACAATTTCAAAATTATGTACTATAGCATTCAGCTTTCGAACAGCTTCCGGTTTCAGTATGAACTCCAAACTTGTTTGTTTCTGGACATATTGCTTTATCTGTATGTGAGCAAAACCTCTGTCTTCTTTTCTTGCAAAAGTGTTGGGGACTACATGGAGACCATTCGGACCAATTTGTAAACGCATTTCCAACGTCTGAAAATAAAAGATATGATTATTCTTGGATGCTTATTTGTATTTACTTAGTTGTTGTGAATTTGCTCATTTTTCTAAAGTAAAAAGTATGTTAGAAAATTGAAAAATTTTTGACCATTAAGAAAACACTCACTTGTTTTAAATGTTTATTACCTTTGCATCTATATAGTTGATTTAACTGTATTATATCTTCTTTTGAAAGAAAATCTCGCTGCCCCAACTTTTTTGGTACCCCATTAATTGCTTTTAACGTTGGTTTACCATTTTTTGTAAATGACAAACTTCCATAATGCATTATAGAAAGAAAATCATAGTTGTTATCTAATGACGTCATATCACCCCGATCATATTTAGCAAAGTTACTTTCTTCACCTGAAAGAAAATTTCTTTGTATTATCTAGATATAATAAGTTTCTGCCTTTGAATCATAATTAAAGATCTGAAAATCAAAATTTAAATAATGTAATCCTCATGGAGCAAAAAAAATATTTGCGCAGTTTCATACAGATTCATACAATACTGATGACGATTCAAGAAAGAATTTACCGACATTTAAAAGATCATTTTTTACAAAACAAGCAAATTTTTCTTAGCCCACAAGATAGAAAATGTGGCCGCCCAAGTTACTGCAAGGCTAAACTCGCGAAAAGTGAAAGAATCACCACAAATTAGTTAAAAATTATTTTCGCGAAGCTTTTATCACTTATAATAAATAGACATTAGTCATGACATTAGTTGACCTGTAACAAAAATTTGATTTAGTTTTTAAAGACTTTCTAACACTTACCTTCTCTTATGTTCTCCCAAAATATTTCTACAAAATTGTCTCGATCGGGCCTGGATTGTTAATGCCAAAACCCAAGCGCGTGCATTATCTCGTGTATAATCGTTCCTCTAACCAGACAACGGCTCCCAAGACTAATAAATTGAAAACCAGGGCGCCAGAAGCTTCGTCCAATACCAGAAAAACACCTTGAAAGAAATTTAAAATTGCGTGGACTAATATCAGAAATAAATATTGGCCTTCCTAATAATTTTAGACCAAAGGTTTATAAGCAATGTCATCCGCCACGTTTGGATCACTAGCATTTTTCTTGCGATTTATTGCGTTCTGTTATATTATCGTTAATTCTTTCTTTTCACTACTTTGTGGGATTAACTTTCGCGGAGATTAACTTTCGCGAATTTCCCGGATTTTCGCTCCAACCGCCAAAATAAATACCCGCGAAAAATCTGAAGAAAGATGATGATCCGCGAAATTTATTTTTATTTATTTATTTTTTTTTTTTATTATTAAGAAACTTTCTTATAAATACAACCAGTTACAACTTAGTCAATGTTTATTACGTCGTGATGTCGTTTAACCGACTTGTTGTTGGCATCTGTTGTTTGCTCTTCGTTTCTTTCCTCTGCTTTGCCAAACAATGAACGTATATCGTGATTTAGCTTTAATTTCTTCTTTGGGTTATTAGATTTGTTTCTTTTTTTGTTTGTTGGTTGGCCTGCATTGGCGGATGATTTTTTTTAAGAAAAGACCCATGGATAACTTCATCTTTGTCCGGTATAGTACAAGTTGCCTATTTCAACATATCTATCCATCAGCAGGTGATTTCGCACAGTTCCCGGCAACTTAACGATGACTTTACATGCTATCTCCAAACCACCTTGGACTAACGGAGACCTACCGTAATCTGATATTAGTATGGCCGAAATTTTTGCACCTTGATCCAACAAGAACTGGTTGCCCTCGAAATTTCACGTGGCAAATGACCAACCACGGATTTGCAAGTCTTGATTGCAAAGACATCAAAAACGTTGCCAAAATCGTGCAGACAATCCAATTGTTCTTCTTTTTCTAGAAACCAAATACTGCCATAGTGATGATAAACTCTAACGGCAGCTAAAAATTTGACTACTTTCAGTGTGTTTGTCATGATGATTTGCTTTGTTTTGTATTCCGACTTACACGTCGAACAAAACATTCGAAAGTTTATGTAAAGGTCTTTTCACACGGTCTAGAAAAAAATTTTGCAAGTGTAAAACAGACTTTAGAACAATAGCTTTTGAATCTTTTCGAAGGTTTTTATGATTTGCATTGTTTGATTGTTTACAACTAGTTTAGATTCATTCAAAATCTTTTTCATGCGAATCTTTCCGTCAGCCAAAAATCACTAGTCATTATGGATGTCTTCTCAGGCTAAACAACACCAGCTTTTTTAGATTGCTTCAAGGATAACAAAATTGAAGTTGTATGCGTATCTGCTAATATGACGTATTTACTGCAGCCACTAGATCGAACAGTGAATGGTTGTGCTAAAAAGTTCACAAGCCGAAAATTCAGTTAATGGTATTCTTTTCAAATCATGAAGCAGTTATATGATAGGAAAGAATTGCATGATATCAATATTGATCTTAAATTGTCTAAGTTGAAACCCCTCCATACCGAGTTTTTAGTTGAATTATACAATCAAATGAGTACGGCAGAAGGTCAAAATATCATTCACAGTTCTTGGAAAGCCTCAGGGATTACAAAAGCAATCAAAGCTGGAAAAGCCTCTCTTCAACCCCTTGACTCCTTTCATGATATCGATTCGATGTTGGTACTAGGTGATGAAGGCGTCGAATTAAACCTACGAGGAGTAAGCAATCTCAATGAATCCCAATTAGCGAACGGATGCTCTTACAAGAATGGGGATTTTGCCAAACCATCCAGTAAATCTATATATGTCCCAACAGATGACTTTGAGTGAAACGTGTTTGACTTTAACTTTTACTGTCTTTATACAAACAATATGCTTTTTTTTAATAGTATCTTTATTTTGAAGACAAATATGTAAACCAAAATACTTTTTTTTTTAACTTGAATGTATTTACACTGGTGTTGGACTTGCTCTTTAACTCAAAATAATTCGGAAACTGATTTAAACAAAAGCTTAAACCTTTCAAACCTAAAAAAAAAAAAAAAAAAAAAAGCATCTCTCGTGGTCAAGTTAAGTGATTTTGCCTAGTCGTTCTTCACCTTTTATTTTACCGTCTTAAAAAGCATAACAAGTATCGGATCCGCGAAATTTTTGAAATAGCCCCAGCCGCGAATGTAAATCCCGTGAAAGTTAATCCCATTAAGGTAAGTATATAGGAATGGTCTTTGATATATGTAAAAGGCAGCCGGGCTTCTTCTGAGGAAATCCCTGTTTTCTTCTACAGTATCAAAAAAAAATATATATATATATATATAAAAGATTTTAATTATAATTTTTAATGATACTTACGCAGTTAGGCTATAAATGTCATTGGTTTGACCACATGTGAATTATCAGTCCGATTAATATGGTCAATCAGTCTAACATAAACAACACTATTAACAAAGAGGAGCCTTTTTATTTTTTTAATTTTCTTTTTCTTAAATAATTCTAAGCAAACTTTGCAAAATAAAACAAATAAAACATTTAATTAACAATGATTTTAAATACTTACCCGCCTCTATCTTCGAATCTTATCCAGTTTCTTTCATTCGTGTACGGTACAAACCGCACACAGGAGACTTTCGCAATATCTTTCATTGCTTCTTCAATTTTTAAACGTGAATTTTCTAAAACAACCATGTAATTTAAGTTTAGTAGGTTTTGGTCCTATGCCTTATGTTAACCCTGTTAATCTAAATGGGGTACATGGTTAGGGTACAAATTTGAGTTGAATTTGTCAAAGTATAGCTTACTTCCCTAGCACTGGGTGAACTGTAAACACATATTCAAAGAAATCAAGAATTCAAAAAAATTATTTTTATGAAATCTTCGTAAAAGTGGAAAAAAAAATTAATGAGGTTTATCTTCTAAATGTCGCGGGATAATAGTGCATCATCATTCCTAAAATCATTGTATTCATGTAGTATTTTGTTTATTCCAATGCGCAAAGGATAGATCAATCTTTCTTTGTTTGATTCCTTATATATAAAACGACATTGCAAAATTAAATTTAGGACATAAGTTTTATGTTGATTTCAAATAAATTATTCCTGATACTTTTCCTGGTACTATTTCAAATAAAAACATTTGTAAAGGAGGACTGAATAGCTATGAAATATTTTTGAGAAAATGAAATTGCTATTGCTTTATGCATCTATAGACCAAAAATAGATTTATACATCATTCTTGTAAATTTCTTAAATTTTTACTTTAATTAAGTGAAATACCTAAGGATGGTTCCAATTGGTATGGTACGATTCTATCCACCCAGAGATATTCTAGTTGTCTTCTTAAACCCCGTTTATAAGTCCCATCTCTTATCATTTTGCTATTAGGTGTATTATATTGCTCCTGTATATCTTCAGGAGCATCTTCCACCATAATGTCGACTTCCAATAAAGCATCAACGTTGTCTAAAGCAAAGAAATTTTAAAAAATAATAATGTTTGTAATACTATCCATTTCTGTCCGAAATTGACCCAAGTTCTCAATGTAATTGAAAAGTAAAACGGGTATATGATAAAGTTTGATAAAATATTTCGTAACTAATATCAAAACAATTGTGATAGAAATTGTATATAAAGAGGGATTGAGCTATCTGATCCGCCATCACAGCGCAAGGAACGACGGAGAATTAACTATCAAAGATGCCCCATTCCTACGAGGTGACTTTGATAATTTTAGGGTTAGGGTTTTAGGGTACGGTTATACTGTTACCCTACATCCAGTGACAAAGGTTTAGGGTACAAAAAACGACTGAAATTGCCTTCATATTTTTAATAACGTTCACTTGCAAATAAATATCTTATCAAGCTAATTAATCAACGTGACGGCACTCTATCCACGTCCTTAAATAAAATTCTATGTCTGTATATTGAAATTAATTTTGATTTGGTAACTATTGTGTCGGTTGAATTATTCTGTACTATTCAAATATTTTTAATATTGAAATGGGCAGGCGAGACAACATATGAAAAAATAAGAATTTGGCCTCAATTTTCAGTCCAAAAATCAGCTCAACTTTTGGCCCAAATCTCAGCACGAATTTCCTGCGGAGTCCACAAAAAAAAACCTTCCTTATTATAGAAAATTTTTCGCGCTAATGCCAAATGAGCTCCAGCTGCAAAGCTCGCTACACTCGTTTTGTTGCTTTCGCAAAAATATGTTAACTCATGTTTAATCAGTTTATGAATAATTAATTAATATTTCTTTGTAAGATTAGAACATTCAATCAATCAATCAATTAATAAAAATATTTTCTCAATAATTTTAATTATAACTAATTAATTAATAAATTAATAAAACTAATATCTAATTTTCTAATTTTTCTAATTCATTTATTTCCCATAATGGTGAAAATGAAAGTCAAACTTATTAAGAGATAATTTAGAGCTCTCGTTTGAGCTTATGACCACTCAGCCAAACAACATAAAACTTATCGCACAAAATCGAATGGAATTCTATCTGCTCTTACGCTATGTGGGCGATATCCGCATTTAAACCAGGAACATTACGTTTGGGAATCAGACGTCTTTTCAACTGAACTATCCGGTTACAGAAAAGAGGAAAGTTTACAAACACTTGAAAACTAAAGCGAAGTACTCACAAAACTTAAACGTTATGAAAAGAACATAAAAATATAATAAATAAAAAATATAATATAAAAATATAATAAATAAAATTTAAAGCATTCATTCATTCATTTATTTATTCAACGTTGGTAACGCTTCCATAGTTGTATATGAATATAATTATATATTAATAAACACTAATATAGACCAACAAATTTTTTTCATATGTAAATTAT
>JAUZNK010004661.1:0-10318 GCA_035046665.1 Euphysa ruthae | reverse complement strand
TATATAAATCTTTTGTTTACCAGAAAACTCTCTTCCAATTTCGCTAGAAAAGGCCATGTTGACTTTGTGGACTTTTTTGGAAATTCAGCGAAGTTGAATAATCTGCTTGCACAAGTTTTCTGCTCAGGCCATTTGATCTTGTTTTTCATTTTTCATGATAGATATAAATTTATAATTATCTTAAAAGCTACTTTCTTTCTACCGCTCACCTCGGCAAGAAAGAAATTATAATATAGAATAATAACATTTTGTACCGACAGAGACCCTATTTTTAATGAAATCGAAAATGTTGAAGGTTTTAATAAATTAACAAATATATATAATTACCATTGAGTAGCTTCAAACTTTACCTCGTCCAATGCTTAAAACAAATAATATTAGAAAGTAAAGAACAGATACATGGCACAATAAATTTATTATTTGACAAACCAAATTGTGAAAATTGACAATAACTTTGTTTTAATGTTATCATATGCCACTAAATGGTGCTTGTTATATAAACGATTAAATTATAGAAATAGCACCGGAGACAAAACAAATTAATCACAATGTGAGCGGGCTCTTAAGAAAATAAAAAAATCATAAATTATAAACAAAATTTTGTGACTTTGAGTATTGATACAAATTTAATAATCTTTGTGTCTTGGCCGTTAAGATTATGATGATTTCAGGAAAAGTAAGCCATATTTCGGATCAAATCATGAAAAAAAATCGGTGGTTGCTTATTTCATAAAATTTCATAAAAACAGAGTAAGCCAAACAATATCAATACCGTTAGTTTAGCTGACGTGTGAATATATTAGTGCTTATGTTTCTCTAAGAAACATTTACTCAGCGTGCTGAAAAAATCTGAACAATAAGTTGGTATTTATGTTTTTTAGAGTGGTTTTCTTCATCGCAAATAATACAGTTTAGACTTCTACAAGATTTGATTGCTGTCTGCACAATGAGAGGATATCATAATTAATTATGTTTTGTGTTGTCAGAAAATTATGTTTAACAAAAACAACGAAGCTAAACCGCCAAAATTTCTCCTTGATTTTTCCCCAAGTTTTTTCTTAAGTTTAAAATTGTTAACAGGGTAACCTTTATCGGCGATCATCCCAAGATGAAATGTGAAATCATTTTTAGAAAGAGTTTTATAATTTTAATTATAAGCGGAATTTAATATTATATTAATATTACAGATAATAGAAATTTTCTAATTTTTGATTTCAATTAAAATAAAACTAAAAGCCGAAAAAATGCTTACCTTCCATGGCAAATTTGATTAATCTGAAAAGAGTTTAGAAAGAACAGGCTTTATATGGTTAGAAATGGTTGATGTTTATTCTGGTTTTGCCTCCCACTCTATAGCGTCCGATGATCAATGGTGATAAAATTATAATCGTTCGTTACAAATGTTTTAAAAGGTACTTGATGGACCAGACTTTTTTCTAATATTTATGATGATATTTATGACCATATTTATGATACTATTTATGATGATATTGTAAAAATTTACTGAACTTTTTTAAGATCTCAAACAGAAAAGTTAATTTAACGTGTATAGTTGGATTGAATAGACAAGCACTGATTTAATCGATTAATTGATTAATTTCTCAAAAAAGTTTTCATGCTCAACAAATTAAAATTAATATAAAAAGTTTTGCGAAAGCATAGCAAGCTTGTTGGCAAATTGATTATTATAGAATAACTGTAGCTTAATAGAAATAAATTCTCTTTCGACAGCATTGAAATTACTTTTGATTTGGTTTTGTGCTTTTAAAAATTTTTTTATAAAAAAAAAAAAAAAAAAAAAAAAAACGGTTTTATGGTATATCGTATACATTTAATGAAATAAAAAATTTTTTTTTTTTAATAAAAACATATTTCGTTTTAAAATAAATTTAAATTTAGCTTACAGTTCATAAAACACCTGGCTTTTTATAAAAGCACGTAATTAAATAGTAAAACAACAGATGTTTAAGACCATTCGAATGGGATTTTTATTATTCTTTTGTGTTTAAATAAAATTATCTCTTTCAGTATTGGAGTTAATTTTGACTCGGTTTTGAAATAATAACAAACAACATCAATGTCATACGTATTGTCTCCATTGATTTTGTTCTTTACTCTTCAAATCTTATAATTAAAGTAAAGGGAAGGCAAGGCAAAATATAAAAAGTAGGGACGAAATTAGGCACGAACTCAGCCTTGAATTTTGGCTCAAAAATCGGCATCACATCGTATCATGTTTTATTTTCTGATAATAACGCGAATTAAAATTACGTCATTAAAAGAAACAAATATATGTTATCACTTTTCACCTGTAGCTATCGTGTTTTATATCAATCGAAGTGTAGAAAAAATTTTCTACCATACCATTTGTAATATTTGCTTAAGGTTTTAACACAGTGTTTTTGTGTATGAATTTACGATTTTTTCAAATTTTCAAAAAAATATTCTAACCAACGTCTTTAAAAATATATTGTTACTGAAAAGATATACCCTATTAATTACTTCTTTACAAGGGTAAACGCTACTTAACCAGAAAAAAATTGCATAGTAAATATACTAAATACTACCTACCCAAAAACATATTAGAATCTTGACGATTTGTAAATGGTGACGAATTCTCTAACATCAAACTAAAATATAAAAAACTTTAAATTCAATAGCGAAATTATCTAGTTAAATACCACTTTCCGCGTTGTTGGTGATAATTATATATTGAGAAATAATCACGATTGTTATGATAATTAAACTATTTATATAAAATTCACGCCTCAAAACTTTAACAAACTATGCATTTGCAAATTATTGCATCAAAATGCCAGTTATATATTGGATTTACTGTAGGTCATAATACCTAATACCCTATATTTTACACCGCATATTCCACAATTATATTTGGGACTAAAAAATGAATATATTTACTTTGAAATATCTTATTTTTATATTATTCATTGCACTGAAGAATTGAAAATGGCACTTAAAACTGTTTAGAAATTTAGTGGTGTGTTTAATTAATATTAATAACAGATAGAAAGATTTGAAAAGCGTGGAAAACACGTAATAATTATCTCTGAGAAAAAATTTGTATCACTAAAATATTTTTTTCTCGTTGTTATTTTTACTGGAAGTACAATGCAAATAAATATATATGCGATATTTTTAAATTAAAAATTCTGAATGCACCAATGAACTTCATTTAGGGTGAAAGCCAACTTTTAAAAAAATTTTTTGTTTAAGTTCCTCAGCTTCTATACGATGTTGGCCTATTATTGTTTCATTGGTATGCTCATTGAGGAAAACAGGTGACATTTATAAAATGACATACTCTTGGTGGTTGAAGTCCATGTTCCAATTAAGCTAATATTTGAACAAGAAGAGAATCCTTTCAACAATCTAAAAAAAATAATAGTTATGTTAGAGTACTATTCAGTTTTTACAACACTTCGTTTTAAGGGTGTCTGAGTATCCTAGTCTATATATATTATATATATATATATTCTAGTATATCTGAGTCCTAGGATATTAATCGGCGGTGAAGGATTTGTCAAGTTTAATAGGTTTTTTTTAGTTTAGTCTACTAGACACTTCAAATCAAAGAAAATGTTGAGAAAAGGTTATAAAAACTTTATATTTATATTAAAAAAAAGATGACCTAAAAATTTGACTGATTTATGATAAACTTACTTCTGTTGAGTTGTTCTAAATTTGACGATTCATAACAAAATATTCTTACCTTGCATGTAAGTTTTGCTGATTATTTCGAAGAAAGTTTTTGTAAAAACAGATTTTATATCCTTAGCAATGGTAGGTGTAATCTTGGTTTTGCCGCCCACTCTATTGCCTGATATAATTGCCTATTAAAGAATTTTTGATGGGCTAAAGCTTCTTCTGATATACATAATGGCATTCTAGAAAATCATTCAAATCAATTTTTTTTATTTCGAATTAAAAAAGGCCAAGCAATTTATAGAATGTATATAATAGATGTTTTCTCACATAATCGACTCAAACCTTGAGTAGTCAATGTAACTTAATAATTAATATATTTTAATATAATTAATATAATTTAAAATAATTAATATATTTTAATATAATTAATATAAAATAATAACTATTGGAGTTTTTTCAAATTGATCAAAATAAAGACAGCTTTATAAATATCTCATAGGTATTGCATGTGGTATGCCTTTCTTTCTATTTTCTAGTAAATTTCATGTTATATCCAGTTTTAAAACACAATTAAGTTTTCTGATAAAGAACTCCTTTCTGTTGTATTTACTTATAACAAGATACAACACGTTGGAAAGGTGTAAGCTCATAAAGGTCAATGTCACATACTATCAACTTTTTGATAAATGGGAGATCAGTTTAGGAATCATTCATTTTTTGCAAAAATAAACACAAAATAATTCAACTATAAATAAATTTTTGTATTAGTAAGGTATTTTTAGATTCGAACTTGGGTGAAAAAAAACAAATTGATTGATCTTTTTTTTTTTTGTGGCTTTAAACTATTAATAGAAAGAAATAATTATTTCATGCTATTATTATTATATTATTAATATAAAAATAAAAACTTGATGAATCAAGGGAAAACATGATGAGTTGCACTTACAATGTTTTAAAGATACGGAAGTTGATCCTCTTTAGCAAACTATGTTCGTATAAACTATGTTCGTATAATAAAGGTTCATTGCAGTTTTTTAAGGATTAAATTGTTGTTAATTTGTTATTTAGTTAATTTGAAAAATATGAATAACATAAATTTGGAATAAATCACAGAATATGGTTTTGAAGAAGTTGTGCGCAAAAGTTTATTTCATTTTCCATTGAGCATCATTTCATTTGCTCATTTTTGTAAAATTTATGTCTGTTTAAATAAAAGCGAATTGAATTAAGTTTTTTTGTAGTTTACAGGCTTTCCTGATTTTACTTTATTGCTTAAAATTATAAATTCACATTGCACTTGTCATTTTGCCATGAAACCTAGCCTAACGATAATTTTCACTACCCATTCTTTTCCAGTATTCAAAAGACTTTTCTTAACAAAATCATTGTACTTATATGATCAATGATTAAATTACCTTAAGATAAATTGCGATAAATTTACGATAAATTACGATTAATTTTCCTTAAAAAGGCTTAGCTACATTTCTGTACATTTAACTGTAGATCTTCATATAAATTAGCTATTTATTAATTTAATCTAAAATGCAGTATTGCATCCATCAAAGTGCTAGGGAGATGTCCTTATCACTAATCACTTTAGCGATTTTTTAATGAAAAATTAGTTATTCTATTTGGCAGGCCATTACAATTAACTTTATAGTGGGGAAAAAAGTCTGATCTGCACACAAGTTTAAGTATTTAAATATCCAAGTTTAAATATTTTTATGTTTTCCACAATCCATTGTGTCTCAAAACTTGTATTTTTACTGGAAACAAATACAATAATTTCTCATGAGCTTTCAATCTCGCAGAAGAATTATATGGAAAAAAATTTAAAATCGTAAAAAATCAACTTTTAGCGTCACAGTTGTTTCTCCCTTAGCTAGATTCTCTGAAATATTTATTAATTTATTTTTTTAAGTAAAAAACAAAATTAACATAAAAAAACTGTATCTTGAAATTTTTGACTGCACACCTATACAAAACTATATAAAAAAATATTTTTACATACAAGTATTTTTTTTTTTCTAAAGATATTTGAATATGACGTTAAAAACGGAAAAAATCTTACCAAAAAAATATTTTTGAAAAGCTTGAGTAATTTACAAAGTTTTATATTTTATCGTATAGCAACGATAGCTTGACAGCAATTAATATTCGATCATGAATTTAAATGACGCATATGATGAATGAACTAAGAAATCATGACTATAAACATTTAAAACGTATTAAAATTTCGGACGACTAATTTAATTTTCAATAAATTATACATTTGAACAAATTGTCTTCCCAAAATGCTCAAATTGTTAAATTCCATTGTTTGCACACGGAGATCCTCTACGTCATTGACATGCGATTATATATGTATACAGAAAGGCTATAAGTTACATTTGCTTACATTATATCGAACTAAAGATTTTTATAATCAACTTTTTTTTTTGGATTCATTTTTTGGTTAATGGTATCAAATGAGGTATTATCTTTCAGATGTTACGGTTTTTGATATAAACATTTAGGAACACATCTCCAATTCCTTCATTTTCATTTAAGAGTTTTTCGGCGTGTAAAGAAATCATAAACAGTGCTTTTTATTTTGTTGAAGATTTGTTGAATTTTTGAATATAATATTCCATTTATAAGAATTTCTTTCTGGATTGTGAATATGACGTTTAAGCTTTCTTCAAATGAAAAAAACTTGCAAAATACGACATCAAGGCCCATGTGGTTGTCTATATAAAGCCATATCTTGTTTTTTTTTATGATGTTTTAGAATGAAATGTCAGAAAGAGGTTCGATGCTAACCCAATTTTTTTTATGAATAATATCTAGAAATCAAAGAATTTATGTATCTAGATTTACAAAAGGCATCGAGTTTGTGACCCAAAGGGTAGTTTTTGAATTTTTTTTTTCTCACAAATTTTCTAATATCAATATTTTAGTATTAATCAAAAATGATAAAAAAACAATTGAATGAAATTTTTATATAAAAAAAAATATATAAAAATAGGTTGGCATTAATTTTATTTATTTTTAACAGATGCTAGAATTTGATTTATCCAGACACATTGAGCAATGAGTTTTTTATAGATTATATATATATTAATAAAGTACCAAATTTATATGGCCATCAGCGTAAATTTCACATTTCTTAAAACAAAATTTCATAATTTTTATTAATTTTTTCATTGAATGATAAATATTTCTAAATTTTTGATTATTCTTGCATAAGAATATCCTGTTTTTACACATATGAAATTTATTAATTTGTTAGCAAATAGAACAAGCAGCAACAGTTGTTTTAAAAGTTAAAACATATCTATCAATTTACTTCATTAACATGAAACATGTTAAGTTGATGGTTGATTGTTGTGTATTCTCTTTTTTATGTAAAGAGTTAAAAAGCTCATTAAAAGGAATAGACACGAATGGCTTGTTATTGGCAGAAGTACAGGAGGGTATATGGTTGTCTGACCAAGCGGTTAAGACTTTGGTCTCTGGAACTGAGGTGGGAGTTCGAACCCCTTTAGAGTCCAATGAATTTCTTTACCGTAAGCTCAAATGGGAGCTCTAAGTACACCTGGACCAAAAGCATGCTATTTGTTGGCCTTATAACTAAAAAAGAAACTAAAAATTTAAAAAAAAAAAAAAAAAAAAAAACGTGGCGATGAGTAGGCGTAGTGTGAAACTGTTTTCAAGCTCTGATTTTTATAACGTAAACTACTTGTTTTAATTGCGTTGCATCGGTATTCCTAATCTGCACTTTAGCTATAAAAAAATAAATATTTGATTATCCAAAAACTTATGATTTACGTCCATAATGAAAAATGCGACGTTTGTTGTTGTAAAGGTAATAGTTACTGATTTTTATTAGTCAGAAGTGAAAACGAACTCATTTTCTAAGTAAAATATAAATAACATATTGATTTTTTGGAAGAAAGATTTTTTTCCCGTCCTTGACTTAAATAAAAAAATTTAATTCATTGATATTGGTAAATCTCAGTTAAGTCATTAAGGACATTTTTTCATTTTGTTAACATAAGGAAAAAGTTTTACATAAAAATTAGTTTATTTTTAAATTAGTTTTGAAGGAGGTAGTATTAGCCATTTCTATACTAAATGAGAGCGGGACATTTTTTGTAAGCCTTCATATCACTCTGACCTTGGTATTTAATAATACCAGTATTATTTCAGATGATAATTGTTAAATTTTGAATAAAATTATTATTTTTTTATTCATTTTTACAAAGTATGTCATTAAAAGATTTGAGAAATTCCAGGGTTTATTTTTCATAAATATACAGTTTTCTTTTTGATTTTTACTGATATTATTTTACAATACTTGAAAAGGACGACGTCACAAAAAACAGTGCAATTTATGAATCTTTTTATTTTGTTAATAATCGGTTATTGTCTTAGATGTAGAGATTACATTCTGGTATACTGAGTATCTTTTTTATTTTTATTTTCTCAGGTTATCAACAATAAGAGTGATGTGCTTAGAGCACAATTTATAATGTTCTCTAAAGCACGACTGTAATAACATAAATTTTCCTGACTCTGGCACACCTTGAGGAATATTTAGATAAAAAGTAACATTAGATTGTGTTTTTTACATGTTTAACACTCCTTAACTAATATCCTTAGATTATTGGAGTGGTTGTGTATATATTTATGAGGTTGTTCAAAAATTGGTAGGACTATTGAAGCTTTGAAAAATTTTCTATATGACTATTATTGCGTTATAAATTTGTATATTTAGTCGTATTGGTCAAAAAGTGGTGGGACTTGCATGTCTTCATTCTACACTAGGATTACTTGATTTACAAGTTAAAAGTCTCTTCACATCTGAAAACTTTATATTCACTTTACCAGGGTCATACAATTAGAAATAAAGCAAAATGTTAAGAACAATTATCTACAACACCGTTGAGCTTTTGCCTCAGTATTAATATAAAAAGCTATACAGGTTTGCAGCAGTCCATACTTGATATTATGAATCGTTACTTTTTAAAATACTAGTGCGTCTTGAGACGGAGATCATACCTCCTAGAGGATGGTAGCACTATCACTTTATCATTTGGCATCTATGCATTATTATAGACTCAGTCATATAAGTCATATATATATATATTACATATATATTTATAAACTTATATTTATAACATAAACTTATAAATTTATGGCATTACTGCAAGTGTATTTCATAATTACGCACTTGCCGTAGATTTAAGCTAGGTTTGGCGATCTATTCTTTCATTTTTTAAATTTTATAGTTTTTCCATGCAAACAGTAAAGATTATTGGTCAGTTACTTGGAGATCTATAAGCAAAACACTAGCTCATTTATTTCACATTTTATCAAAATTTTATGTATGTTTGGACAGTTTCAAACATTGTTCACTAATATCCTTGATTTTGCATATGAATTTTCTAGCTTATAGGTTAAATATTTCAATACTTACAAATTGTAAACAGATCACAGTTCAGAATTTTTTTATGTAATTCAACTTGACAAGTTATTACTTGGTTATAGATTTGCTCCTACCTTGTACCTTAGTAAAATGATTTTACCTAATTTTTTTTTCTTTTTAAAAGAACTTGGGCAAAATCCTTATAGACCAAAGATGCTACATATAACACTACCCACCCTGAGATTTTCAAGCCCATACGATCTATGTCTTGTAGGTGCTGCAACACCTAAACCAATCAGTTTTTACTAAAATTTTACTGTGCAAGAACTAGGTTAACATTTCCCTTCATATCAGTTTTCAATTGTCGTTGAAAGCAACTTCCACAAGGTACTTAGGATTTCACTTATTCCCCTTAGTTCAAGTGCAATTAAAATATGGATTTGCAATAGAGTCATAATACAAGAAATTATATTAGTTGTGGGGATATTTTTCTCTGGGTCCCAAGTGTACTGTTTTACTCAAGTTTTAAAATCTGCAGTTTTAACGCAGGATTATCTCAAGGTTAGGTTCGTTTTTCTGCTTCTGTTGTTGTTTTTAATTTTTATAAATAATATTTTTTCAGGCAATATTATGGCGGTTTTTAAATTCTTTATTACTAGTACAACATTTTTTCTTAGGTGTGTGATATTTCAATTACATTTAATAGAGGTTTAGGTAAAACCAATAACTGGGCACATTAATTAGAGTTCCTTCACATGGTGAGTCACCGATTAACACTCTAAATAACAGTTAAGCTGTTGACGTACCAACGCTTGTGCCCAAAAATGGTGATGACGTATATATACGCAATTTTTTTCAGGGTTTGTGTATTGTTTCCCATAGGCATCCATAGGTTGTATGACCAGAGTTATCTTCGAGACAACTTATTTGATGAAAATTTAAGCTTAGTCTAGAGGTTTTTAAGCAAATAAAACGGATTTAGTCTAAATTTTAATAAATGGAATAAACTGTGATTATGTGTTTTGAAATATACCACAGTGGGTCAAATATTGGTTTTTACACCCACATATATTTTTAAACCATTTTTCTTCAATATTGCAAGGCTTTTATTCAATACAGCTTTTCCGTATTTCGAGTAAAATGTATTCTCTATGATATTTTCAAGAGTAGTATATAGCAATTTGTTGACAAAAGTATAAAAAGTATGGAGATATTAATCTCTGGTGGGGATATGATATGTAT
>JAUZNK010004660.1:0-26402 GCA_035046665.1 Euphysa ruthae | reverse complement strand
TGTATATATATCTATATATATATATATATTTGGATTTTTGATTCACATATTGAAAATAATTTAATAGGTTGCTTAAAACAAGTCAATAATGTTAGAGGAAGACGTTTAAGGGAAAAAGTGTCTACTATGCATGATCATTAGCTGATTATTTTAGTAGTGAAATCGGGAGTTTATCATGGCAAGTAGATGATTTTTGTCGAATCTCAAACAGTTAAGTGATAAAAAAAACTGAACAAAAAAATCAGACAATGTTTTTACTTTGTATTACTTTGTGTTTATTTTTCCCGATTTAAAAAGCAAATAATATACAAAAAGTATATTAATTGTCATTGCTGGTCCAGTAAATCTCTATATGATATAACTGAACTACAAGAACTATAATTAGGAAGAGAAGGACTTCTAAAATTAGGTTTAGGTCTCACAAACTGTGGTTGATAAATATTCGTACTATACTGTCCAATATGAACTGGAATGTGAGTGTTTGGTGGATAGTGCTGTTCCACTTCGAATGAAGCCATCTTATATCTTTAAAGAATACCTCTGGCTTTGCCATACAGCATTTTCCAGTGTCTAGTTTGCCTAACTCATTTGTGACCACATTTTCAAAGGATTTTTTGCTTGAATTTTTGATGTGTTTTAATTCATTTTCGTTGTAAATAGCACTTTAACCTATCAGAAGTTTTAACTCCATATCTTCTCTGTATGTATTGCTTTGTGCATTACGTTTAACTATGTCCTTTTTTATTTCCTGGCATCATCTCATCTGTACTAAGCGTTTTTTTGTTCTTTACTGTTTCACTAAAATCAGCCAAGGCTTTCTCTTCTTTTTTTTCGTCGTTGGTATCTACATCTTCATTGTTGGCATTCTTGTTATCGTGTTTGGCTTTATTTTTATTTTTAGGGAAATTCTCTATGTTAGCTGATGCATTTCTGAGTCTAATAAATTTTTCAAACCACATTAGAAACATATAATGATCCAAATTTTTTTTGGTTTTTTCGACTGCAATGTTTGATGTTCGATTATCGATTATCGATATGATCGATTACATTTTTTAAACATATTCTTCTTTTTATTGTAACGTTTTTTAAGATTGCCAAACAAGATTTTCGCTTTATCACCTAAAAATACAAACCAGTCCATCAATCGATCAGATCAATTAATCAATATCTATTTCACATTTATTGTATTCAGATTAAAATCATGTTTATTATAATGTTTGTTTTTTTGAATAAAGTCAAATTAAATAGCACAAACTTTTATTTTGGGGAGAATAAAGACACAAACACTAGTTTTAAAAAGAAAAAACTGTGTTTTTCATACCAGTGTTTTCATACCAGCCTCAGCAAAATCTAACATGCTTGCCAATTTTGCCCATGTGTTTTGAATAACATCTCGTTCTTTGAACTCTTTTTTTCACTTATCGTATAGGACCGGATACAAACGAAAATTTTTTGCCAAATTTCATCGTAGTCAAGACAAGCAACTGTATTTTGTTTTTTTTGATCCTCCATATTTAAAATAAAATTTAAAATTTAAAACTCACAACTCACAAAATATAAAAACAAAAATACTATAAAAATAACAACACTTTTTTCTTTTTTTTGTTTATAGCATTTTCTATGAAGACATTACTTCTCAAAAAAACTTGGAATAAGTGAAATGTGCACACACTTTCTTTGTATTTGGCGGAACTCTGATTAATTAGTTAACACAATAGATGGGTGACGAAAATAGTCACGCATATCAAAACTTGATATGAGTGATTATTATTTTTTAAGTTTTACGAGTGTTTTTGAGCGACTAACACCGGACGACTATTATCTACTTGCATTCCCACCTGACGCTTTTGAGGGACTATTTTGTATAAATGCTCAGTCCCTCGTTGTCACCAGGTGGGAACTAAACTTAAGTTACATGCTTGTAAATTATACATCAAAATATAAACAAAGTGATTATATTGCAATTTTTGAGGTTTTTGACAGGAATGGTAGTTCATGAATAATTAAAATTGAATTAAATTAGTTTAAGTCAGGTAGTTGGTTTACATTGTATTTAAAAGTATTAAAAAATGCCATTAACCTTAATATCTTTGGTTAGTTCATTCCAAAGTGATGGTAAGAGATGGAGTTTTGGGCTTTTTAAATTAAAAAAAAAAAGGAATAGAAAACACTTTTTTGTTGTTACACTCTTTTTTGTAACACCTACTGCAAGCCATCATACACTTCAAGCCATCTATAAAATAGAATTCGTATAGTTTTATGTATCAAAAATGAATTGTTCTCAATTATATGCAAATTTTTTAAAATCCAAGAAATTTTTCAAAAGTCGATATATTCCAACTAACAATATTAAGGTACCTGTAGGCACTGACACAAGGTATACTTTTTCTATTTTCCAGTTTCAATCAGTCGGTTGTAAGTTAAAGGATTCGTCCAACGTTTTCCATGTGATGACTTGAAGATGAACTTTTTGGCCATAGTATTACGAATCTCTTTCAGCAGTTTTGCAGAATCTACATTCTTAAACCATTTTTCAGTGTATTAAATACATGATGTAGAAAAATAAATTTTAATAAACCTAGTTTCAGGACAGGTTTGTTGTTTTTTTCATAAAAACCAGATTAGAGCACCTAGCCTTGTCAATAGCATTGTAGGGTTTGACACTAGCTCTGTTCTTATTACTGACAAAAACGCTCCTTGTCAGTACATCTAATGCCTGGAATATTTCATTTTTTTACTTCAAAAAGAATTACACACCATTTTAACTTTTTTAAATACAAGATCCAATAATTTCTGACTCAGTTTACAGAATCACTTCCTTTTTTGGAAACAGTTTCAGAAGTTGAAGGGCAAAGTTTTCCATCATTTATTTTAAGTAGGTTTATTTTTTCTAATCATTTTAAAAGTTTCTCACAATCATAATCATGCTCAATTTGCTTTCATCCCAGCTGTATATTTTGGTTAGATGATGTTTTTAAACCTGACAAAGTAACCATAGCTTCATGAACTGCAGCGAGCGGTATGGCTGATGCTCGTCTTCCAGAGGTTTTTGAAGTTTTTATCAAATCCGCCTCTTCAAGTCAATCCACCACTGGTTTTAAAACATCGCATCCACGTTAGTTCAATAAAAAATTAAAACGAAAGGGCAAACCATAATCTGTTCAAAAATTTTAACCAAACTAAATGTCAAACACATTTAGTTTGGTTAAAATTTTCGAATTGTTGATGTAATCAAGGGATGCTTTCATTCGAGCCCCTCATTTGTTGTAGATACAATCATGATCACTAGGCATAATTGTTATGTCCGGAAACTGCAAATTAATTCTTCATTTTTTCAATTGTTTGAAGGTGAACCACCAGTTGCACATTCTCTCAGTGGCAATGAATTTAACTAGGTTTACTTTTTGGATATATTGTAAATATAATTTCGCTGTTCTGGACTTAGTTATCTTTCTTTAAAAAATGAATAAAACATTTTCAACATCATTGATACAGCTTTGATTACTTATTTCAAGCAAATCTGTGTCTGTATACCATATCCATGTTTTGTTCTTTTATGACACCAGTTGCTTTCTGCCACAAAATTTGATAAAATGGTATGGGTGGTTTGTTTCTTTGCCTGTTTAATCTCAAAAATTTAATTTAGAGGCGTCGTTAGGGTTTCAAGTCAATTATTGGCAGAAAGTTGACATATGCTTTATCACAAATTGTGTTATCAGCTATTGACACTGCATGTTTCATGAAATCATTCCAGTTAGGTCGTTTCAGTTTTTTGTTGGGAAAAACCAGGATTCATGCCAGAGTGCTTCAACACCGATCTCGTGTGTCTTTATAATCCCTAGAGAAACATCTTTTATAGGCTGTAAAATAAACCTTGATAAACCATGGATGTTGGACCAACCGTAAGAAAATATTATCATGAAATGTTCTCGTGCCTCTTAATGTTCGAATGTTGTGGTCAACATTATCAGCAACCCATTGTTGGAACTGATTTCTTTCAGCTTATTTTGCTTCTCCTACCCTTGTTGCCATAGTTTTCATATAAAGTTTAACTTCAGTCTCAGAGAATCCAAATTTGGCTGAGTGGTTTAGGAGCCACTTTGAACCAAATGTCTTGTCGATGTCAACGCTTATTGGAAATGGTGTTGGTGCAGGTAAAGATCTAGGTCTGGACATTTGTATTATGCATTGGCCAAAACTAATCTGTTTGAGTTTTGAAGATTCCACACATCTGAGAAAGGTTAGTAAAATTTTTGGAACCCACTTTTTTTTATAATCAGTGGTTTCTAAGTCTTCAATGGAAGGATAATAATCTTTAGATTACTCCATAACATTCTTTACCATCTTAGCAGCAACATTGTCCGCCCTCTTCTATTTTCATTAAAAACTTGTCATCTGAAAGACGTCATACAGAAAATGTGGTAAACAGCTTTTTCGGCAATTAAATTGTTACACGAATGTTAAAACAGTTACGCAGTATACATTGTTGTGAATGTTGTGCTTATCTTCTAAAAGAAAGTATAAGCTTTGAATAAAGTACACGATCAAAGAAAAAAATTTGTGTTAAGATATATTTAGCTCTCAGGTTTTATAAAGTTTGAGCAAAAAAATGACATCATCAAACACTTTGGGCAAATAAAAGGATAGATAAACTAGAAGCAGCATCATTTTTTAAAAATATTTTGTTATTGTAGACTGATAATAATAAGTTCCAAAGTAAGTAATAATATACTAATATACACCAAAGTTCAATTCAATTTATCTTTTTACCATTGAGTGTTAACATGGTTATAAAGAAATACAATAATTTAAAATATTCATAGATACTAATACATTCCAACAAAATTATAGTAGAGTAAAAATCTTAATATAAACTATAATTAAACTGCTTATAACAATTAAAACCAATTAAAACGAAGTGCGGAATTTAATTACATATTTTTAATAACATATGCAATAACATTGAGCCAATATCGTTTTTAAAACAATATTTATTTCTAGCTGTTTACCGGCCAAGATTTGGCTAATTGGTGCATATTTTATTATCTGGCAATCTTAAAATGGATATAGAATTAAATAAAAACAAATATATATATAAACAGAATTCATTGAAAACACTACACTGTCATTATTTTTGTTTTAGATATATTGTGTGAGTTTTATTGATCATGCGTCAGTATAGAAGTGGCCATTCTTGCCTTCCAAGCGGTAGATCCTAAGTTCAATTCACTGCTGAGCCATAATTTGAGTTTTCTTTTTTATATATATATACGCTTTTCTGACATATATATTGAGATTAATAATTATGATTAATATTGTATACGCGCCAAGGTTTGGCTAAAGAAATCTTAAAAGTAAAAAGGATAAAATGTGGAATCTTTCAATAATAAAATTTGAAATAAATTTTATTAAGGCTGCAGATAAATTAAAAACGTTACATTTCATAGACAATATTAACCAATGAAAATCTTTAAAATTTTATCCAATCGTTGACTTGGATTTGCGTATTTAACACTATTATATATGTGATTTTAAAAATGAGTACACAAACATCTTCTAACCAGTAAGTTTCTAAAGTTATTGTTCATTATAAAATTACTTTTCGAAGGATATATGAGACATACCAATTTTTTGATATTGAAAATTTGGTCAAATATGGGCATTGGGCCAAATTAAGACTTGCCCAAAAAAAGGTTTTCCATTGCCACATCGATGGGGTTTTTTTTTTATTATTTCTCAGGTATATTTGAGCTTATATACAAATTTTTAGCTTTATAATATTTTTTTCCTCATGGAACCTTAATCCAATTGTACTATGTAGAGACAAGTATAACAATATGTCTATAAAAATTACTTTTTTTATGACGAAATTGATAGAAAAAAAATTCATATATATCATCTAAGTACTAAGCTTGATAATAAAGCAAGCATGAACTTTTCAATAGTATTTATATTTTAGTTATATCTTTAAGCTATAATAGAAGTTTAAGTCCTCACAAGGTCCTCACAAAGAATGAGTTTGGGGAATAGCAATTTTTCAACATAGATGCTAGAAAATTTATACTATGCAAATTCTGGCATAATTTATGGTTAAACCAATGAGATTAAGTTTTGAATTTTAACTCTTTTTGTTTATTAGGTAACCATAGTTGTTTTCCAAACGCTGAAGTAACGTTTCCTTATAACAATTCAACCTTAGTCTTAATTGCTACTCAAGATATTTATCCTGAACAGGTAATTGTTTGAAATGTCTGAAAAGCTGTAAAGTTTTTGTACAATTACTACTTTGAATTTACTTAATTTATAGTTGGGCTGTTCTGATCATATTTTCTTGTTGACCATGGCTGCCTCACTCAGTACTTTTATTAGAGGCAACTTCAGTGACTAATTTAAAGATTAACATACCCTGGTGTTTATTAAAGGGATCCCTAACCTTATTGACAGGTTTACCTCAGAATAAAGTAATTTAAAACTTGTGGAAAAATGTTTATGGTCTAACCAATTATTTTATGTTAATGCTTGTTTCATATATACTGAGCTCCAGCATGTAATCACCTAAATACCATAATACAAAAATTTTCTTCAATACTTTTTGTTGTGTTTATATATAATTTATTATGAGATATAATAAGCGATGATAAGATTTGACTTGATTTTGGACTTTCCCTAAACCGATGAGGTCCAAAAAATAACAGTGCCTTGAAATTTATTTATTTCGTTTGTTTAAAATTTCCATAAAATTAGGTTTTTTTTTTTTTTTTTTATAATTTTCTTAACAATTCATAACTAGAGCAGTCAATGAATCACTATTTAACATGTTTTAGAATTTTTTTTAATGAAAATTACTGATTTTTTATAATTTTCTTGTATTAAAATAGAGTATACCTTTAAATACCTTTTTTATCTGAGGGCTTATTTGAAAATTTGGATTTATTTGTCCAAATGAGTTTAATTCGGGACTGGGGCGTAATAATTTTTGTTTATATATTTGACTCAGAGATTTGCAATTAAAGCTTTGGACAGCTATTATCAATTTATTGCTTTTTCATTTATTAAATTCCTGATAAATGAAAGGTGGAGATCCTTCTATGAGGGATAGAATCTTTTAATTTTATTTATGATAAATTCTGGTGGTATTTCAGAACTATTTATGTAAAGAATGGAGATTTTGCATCCTTTATTAAATTTTCTTGTTTAGCTGATCTTGGACAAGATCTGCAGTTTTAAGCCTTAAGACTTCTACTTTACATTCTTGAAATGGTTTAGTCTCATCATTTTTAGCTTCGTTTTCTTTGTAAACACAACCTCTGTAGATTGTTTAAGTAGCATTTACCATAATGTGGACCTGAAACAAATTTTTAAATCTTTATTTTTTTCAGTGATTTTGGTTATAAATGTATATTGACAGATTTTTGAATACAAAAAATTAAGCATCATTAAAATATCAGAGTCCTCTTTTTCTTTTTCACTAAACTATACTTTTGGAATTATGATGGCTTTTTGGAACCTGCCTATTAACTTTTTTTTTTTTTTAGATTTTACATATAGCTAGGCTTTCTGATAATTTTTATTTGGGGACCTGGACCAATTTACGGGATGAAAACAAAAATTTTCTTTAGATTTTTCCCACACTATACTGCTGAAAAATTTGTGTGAATGCGAAGAAACTTGCCTAAACCTCAGAATCAGCATTTTTAAAATTTTTTTATTTAAAGTTTGGCTTTGAATATTTTAATAATAAGTTACATATGTTGAGCATGTCATCCATCAAATATTTTTTTTCCAAAAAAGCCTGAAATTCAAAATATTTGCCTTCTAATTACGTTGAATTTATGGGCTGTTAAGAAGTATTATTTTTAATATTTTGGGCATGTTAGCCATCTTATACACTTTTTAAGACAGAATAATTATGCCTGAATATGCTTTATGTTCAGCCTTTTATGTCTTTTAAATAAATTTTTTCTCAAAAATCCCATATTCAAATTTTACTCCCTCTTAAGTTCTTTAACTAATGGCCTTTAGTAATCCTTCTATCAGATGCGCTAAAATCTAAAATTTAGGTAAGTATTATCGTCTTTTACTTAATAAATTTCTGTTGTTCCATTTAATATTTATTTGCTTCAATATTTAAAAAAAAATTTTTTTAAGTCACTTCCTGCAAGGCTTGATGCCACTACTTGGCAGGAAGCTAAAGAGGAGTTTAAATTACATGTGTCACTACAGTCCACTTACAATTTTGATTTAGGAAATAAGCATATGTTACTTGAGCGAATGCCAGCGTTCGAGGAGTCGTCATTCAAGAAGAAAGATTTTAAGGTAATAAATGTGTAGTCATGCTCGTCTGCCCCACTTCATGGTTGATCCTCAGTAGAATTGGTAAATAGCAGTAATATATGTTAGAAGATTCATTGAGCCTTAACTTCAAAAAACTGCAAAATGTACTATTATTCAAAACATTTTGAACGTTATAATGAAGGTGAAGTTAATTACAATTAATTACAATTAATAAAGCATATTATGGCAGAATTGAAATTATCTTGGATAACTATTACACGAGCTTAACATTATTGTACTAGCTTAACATGTATTATCATGAAAATTGGATGCAGAATTGCTGTACCTTACATTGTTGACGCATTTGTGCATCTAACATTTATTTAATCATTTTCAAGTTGAAAATATTCATCTTTGACTTCTTTTGCAATTTGCTCTGTCATGCTCATGTCCCTTCTCAAATTAAACATATTGTCTATAACAATGGACAAAAAAATTTTACATTTTACATCAAACTTAATTTTGATAACAAGATCACCTAAAGTTCCGCCAGCTTAAGAAAAATTCGAGACAAAGTTGTTGGTATGAAAAATTAAGTACCTGACCAATCTTTGCAAAGCTTTGGATTATGTTGCTTGTCTATAAAACTGCCTAACAGGTTGCAAAACTGCGAAGCCCTTATATAAAAAGGGTTCAAATAAGCGCAAAAATTTAATGACTTACCTCTTAGTTATTGCCTAAAATGTTATTTATGGATAAATTCAGGAATATCTTGGTAAAGATGGAATTATTTAGAGATATCTATTTCAGACAAAGTTTTCTAAATTGTTATTAAATCATCATTTTGAAAAGAGTTTTGACTATCAAATTTGACTGGCATGACATTAATTGACCTGGAAAAAGTTTAAAGGCATTTTTGGCATAGGTCATCAAGAATTTTTCTTTAGGTTTCTTAAGCTCTTGCAAAATTTTTAAATGGGTTTAAGTTATATTTATTGAGTACAGCTTTATAGAAGGCTTTCAAAATTGATTCAGATGTTAAGCTTTGTGTGCCTAATTTTTTGATTACATTTAGTCTATTTTTTATGTCTATGATTTCTAATTTTTACAGCCACTAATTTGAAAGCCTTATAGAAACTATAATTGCCTTTGTGGTTGGCTTCCAGAAATTTAATAACATAATAATCCACTATTTTTTTTCAGGGAAAATTATTTGTTTAATTGTCTATGTGAACGTTGTGAAAGCGAAAGTGAGACGCTATCTGAAACCTCCAGTGATGATGATGAATCTGATGATGAAATTGGGGCGGCATAGATTTTTTAATGAAATTTATGATTGTAAAATTAAATGATTTAGAAATGAAAATCAATAAAAAATATTTCACTATTCTTTATTAGTTATAAGTATCTTGAATCTCAATCCTTTTTCTACACTGCTATCTTTTGAATTATGCTTCTAACTATTCAGCACTCTAAATTTTATTGGGTTAATTGAATTTATATTAATGTTCATTTCTCTTTGATAGAGGAAATTCCATTTGACGGATGTTATTTTTCAGGGCTCGGGTAGTTAGGGCTCGAAGATGATGCAAAATAAATCAAAACTGAGTTTTGAAAATTGTTTTCAAAATATTTTTATATCTGGGCATAATAATTTCTTAGTTTTAATGAATGTTTTTAATGAATTGTTTTAAAAGCAAATTTTTGGAGGATTGGTCATGGCCAAATTGGGGCAGAAATCAAATTTTAGAATTATTTAAACTTGGTGTTAGATTTTTTTAAGAGCATGGGTAAATATGGAACACCAAGTTTTATATTTAAATTGATTAATGACTAAATAAGCTGTTAGGCCAAATATAATAGATTATTTGCATGGTGTGACCCGACTAATTTTTTAGTCTACATCATTTAACTCAACTAAGATTTACTTCTTGCTAATAAAAAAAAATTATTTTAAAGTATCTTTTAAGCTAATTAACCATTATTGAACATATTTTCCTTAATAGTCCAGTTGTTGAATTGAAAAAATCATTAAAACCCATATAAAAATTGCACCCAGCTAAAACTTTATCATGCGATCCAGAATAAATCAGCAAAAAAAAAGCCCCATAAAGTCACAAACCACTTTTTGGGCTTAGAAATCCAAAATGACAGAATTTTCCACTTTTTTTTTAAAGGAAAATCACCTGTTCTAAAGTCAAACATCTATATCTTTTACTATAACGCTTTGTTTGGGCTGAAATTTTATATGCAATGATAACGTATCGATTGAAACAAAAATATGTGATTTCTTCGATTTCCTTAATTGCTAATTTTATATTGATTAATCGAGGCAAAAAGTGTTTTGTTCGTGCTGGATTCCGAAATATCTTTTTATATATTCTCCATTGCATTGAACAACAAAATATCAGAAATTCATCAACAGAATTCCATTTAGTTATATGTAAAGTAGAAAGTAAGCAAATTAACAACTTCTTTCCAACATATTTATATCTTTATATTTTTGGGCCAACAATTAGTTTTCAAATTAATTTTTTACAAAAGGGTCAACGTGTTTGATTCTGGTACATTTAGAACTCCCATTTTAGCTCAAGGTAAAGCAAATCATTGGTTCCAAGGTGGGATTGAACCCACAGCTCTAGGATCCGGAGACCATTGCCTTATTGGTTTGGCCAGACAATTATAAAAATATATATATTTATTTTATATCTCAGTGTCGTATCCAGGAGTTATTTGGGTTTACCGATTTATAGAAAATGATATATAGACCATTGTAGACGCTCTCCAAAGCAGCTGGGGGGTTTGGTGGCGCACTATAAGTGCCTTCAAAGTGGTGTGTGGTCAAGCCTCAAAATTGTTTTTCAAAGTCTTGACTAACCACTGCGTTTATAATATTTATTACAGAAATGGGTTTCAAACCCAAAACGAAAATCAAAGTGTTATGAAATCAAGATAATGTTGGTTAATAAATTAAAAAATATTATTTTGTTGTGAGTTATAATACAGTCTTTCAAAATTACAATTATATGTGTTTTCAAACAACAGGCAAGTTGGTAAACTGGTGTCCCCGTATCAAAATCAGCCTGAACACGTCACTGTATCTATTATATTATATTCCACAAAGAAGTTTGAAAATCGATTTTGAAACCAGAACAGTCTTGTTGAAAAAAGACGTGTTTATTAAAGTTTCTAACTGTAAAAGGAAAGGTATTAATGTAATTATATTATGTAAATTAAAACTGAGGCTGGTCTCTGTATTTAATTGGAAATACCATTGTTTCTTATGTGCCAAATATAAAAAAAGCTATTGATATAAACCAATAAGTTGAAAAAGCACACAAAATACAAGATTTGGATAAGACACAAGGGTGGGTACAGAAAGTTTAGATCTTCTATAGTTCCTGATACCAAATTGTCTGAAACAGATTAGTGTGGGACAATATATTGTACAGTCTTTGTGACTAAGATCAAATTATATGCCCCATTTCATTTGGAACTGATGCTAGAAAAAAATACATGGATCAAAATGGATCAACTATCCAGGTTTAGTTTTTCAATAAAATCTGACGAAGTGCTCCGGTACAAACAATCCGCAGTAATAGAAACAGATATAACATCCGCGGTTGCCAACGATGGCCAGTTCGTACAATGGGTAGCCGATAACGTAGAACACAATCTCACAACACTAGCATTAACATTGAGAGTAATTTCTATTAGTTCCGATAATGAGGCAAACCATGAGAGCAGAGTAAAAAGAATCAAGGGAGATTGGTAGCAGAAAATTTCCCAAATAACAGAGGTATGCCAGTCCAAAGTTATTTGGGACAAAGTTACAATAATTTATTGTATTGAACTTTCAGCAAAAGATAAGCTTGCATCTTTTTTCTTGGAGCCAATATCTGCCGGTTGCAATCTCATTTGGTAATTTAGCTAGTTCTTTGGTTTATCGAATGATCCCCGTCCAAATTGGTGGGGCTTATGCAAAATTTTACAACTGAGTTTTGCGTACAAAGAAAAGACTGGATATCATTTTTACCAATAATTGACTTAAATCCATCTGATTAAAACTGCATATATTTCTCTTTGTCATCGATCAAGCCTTTGTGTCAGCCTTTGTGTTGGAAGGCTACTGGTATAATCGAAAAGTCTTAACTCCTCATATTACAGATTGGGTGGTTTCTATACAATGATGAGTTTGCTTTGAGGTATAGGAGAGGTAATGAAAGAATAATTTGATTCATATTCCTGGAAATATAAGTATTTTACAAATTCTTTATTGAAAATGTAATTCTATGATTAACGGATCTAGGCAATTTCGAGATAATCTTTCAATATAATGGATTCCATTAAAATTCGGTTGTTTTTAAAATATTATATCACATTTATTTGAAAAAATATGCGTTCTTGTTTTTTGTATTTTGATAGAGGGAAGTGCAAAAACTGAGGTTAGGATATTTAATTTTAGGTTCGAACTAATTTAAAAAACTTTTTTCACAGGAATTTTGTGAGTAAGTTATTTTTGGCTACCTCAAATAATAACACATATAGTATATTACTTACTGTCGGGGTCTGGTCTAGAGGATTTATTTTCAGAAGTCATGCAGAGTACAGTTTAATATATATGATATCTGGAAAAGCTGTTTCAAGAGTACTTCAAGGCCATTTTCTTGCATAATCTTTGTTGACAATGTTTATTCTTACTATATTAGTTGAAGAAAAAGGAGTTGATCTTATCCAGTTCAAGTGAAATATAGATATCTCCTAGCTGCACCAAACAATTGAACTTATTGAAGAATTCTTAAACTCAGATGACTACCAGGATCTTGACAAAGCTATCATAGATTTAAAGAAAACCTTATATAAGAAACGTCAAGAACAGCAGAGCTCTGGCTGCTATATCTGAATTATATTAGTACTCTAAAATTATTTTTCACTGCAGAAATAACATCTAACTGGAACATGCATATATAATCAACATTTCAAATGCCTAATCGGTTTGCTTCTTCTGGTCACACACACTATGCAAAAAGTGCAGGATTTTACGTTCAGCAAATGCAAACACTCTCAGAAAAGTATCATTGGCTGTTCGAAGGATTAATCGACATTTAAATGGTCTATGATCAGATTTAGTTATAGAAAAAATTATTGAGATCAATAAAATCTCAAGGTGGATTGACAAGGGTGCGTAGAATGTCAGAAAGTGTTCAATAAAACATGGTTAGTCAATTTTAATTCTCAGCATTTGAAAGATAGCAGTCACAGTGTGATACAGCGATGTGAAGGGGATGCAGACACATACATGTATTGTAGCAACATCGTTTGGTCTTGCGTGTAATACAACAACACCTGCTAGATTTTCCTATTTTACATATCTGTTTTGAGAATATTGAGTCTTTATTAACTGCAGTTGTTGTTTGCATTAACAACTTATTAAGAGCAGTTTCAAAATCAAGTTTTTCAAAGATTAAGAACATTGCAGATTCATCAGGCATTTTTTACTGGTTATACTTATATTAAAAAAGTGTAATGTACTATTATGTTTTATGCAGGTACAACAGGTATATGGACATGCTCTGCAAAGGTGTAATCGAACCGGCCCAAATGCCACCAACTGAACGGGCTGTGTATTTCCATGGACTACAAATGCATCTTCAAATGGCAGTATGGAAACTATTAGACGATTTCCATTTGCAACCAATCAATTGGGGATGGAAGCTGAAAGATGATGTTTTGGCTCCGGTTCCGACTAACAAAGAGTTAGCCCTAGAGTGTTTATTGCAAGTGGTTAGATGAAAATGTATATCTTTTGCAAAAAGCAATGCTTAGCAAAATTATGTACGTGCAGGAGATACGCAATCAATGGCGTTGACACATGTGAGGAATGTAGAAAAGAAGACTGTAACAATAACGTGGCCTAAGAATCCATAACATTTGAAAACCATATTATTTATTTATTTGCTTTGTTTTTAGGTCATGGAAGTGGTTTAAACATCTGACCATGACAAGCTTTATGAAAGAAATGTTTTTGATATATTTACTTGAAGAAATTGTTTTATATTATATGAAATATGTATGGCATATTCCATGGGAATATATGGAAAATAAGTTTTAGCTGAGTGTTATTTTTGTCTGGATTGTTATTCTCAATGACTGGACTATACCTTCATGATCATTTATTGTACAACCTGAGTTTGACCGGAGGCTTTGTTAAAATTTTAAATATAAATTTTTTGTTTATCCGGACCTTATGTACAGGGCCATTAATAAGTTTTAATTATTAAAATAAAATAGGATAATTTTTTTTCTTTTAATAAAAATTAATAACACGAAGTTAATAAAGAAATTATGCAATTTTGTATAATTCAACTTAAATGCTAATGTTTATGCAATAATGTATCTCTGTAAAGAAAAAGAGGGGACTCATAGAAGGTCTCTGACTTTATTGATTACCATTTAGAAGTTTAATTGGATCGTTTAACATTGGTTTTAAGTGGGAAAATAGCTAAACAAAAAATTAATCCAGTTAGAGAAATAAAATTTCATATATTTTAAATCCTTAGTTGGATTCTTAGTGTAAAGATTGATATTTAGAGTTTAAAAATAATCAAAAATATTATTTAGATGTGTTATTACATATTTTTCTTAAAGAAAAAAAGTAATAGACCAAATTAAATTGTACGGTTGTTCCATAGGTCCATGAAATGGAATGCCAAATTTAGAACTTTTAAATTTAAAATTTGCTTCAATTAGTTTATTGATGTTCTTGAGTTGATATTGTTATAGTTGAAATATTAGCTTTTCCTTGGTGTAAATAAAGTCTCAGCAGTTTTGTTTTTACAAATAAACATGAAGAATAGAGTTTCTAAAAGCTTCATAAACATTCATTGCTTTAATGTCTTTAAAGAGTGTATTGGAATGATTTAGTTTATCTTTTTAGAGAATGTCCTTAATGGCATATTTTTGAGTATAAAATAAGGAGTTTAATTTGTTTTTTTGCTTGTCCATAATATGTTTGCATAATTTATGCAACAACATAAACGAAAAATAAAATTGTTTCAGGAAATTTTTGTGGCAAATGTATCTTGATTTGTAGAGGATTCCTATGACTTATGTTTTGATTAGATCAATGTTGTTTACCCAAGAAAGATTTTATCAACTAATACCCCTAGAAATTTTGTTACTTTCAATTTCGATATTGTCAGTTATAAGATCAGGTAATGCAGCTTGTATTATATTTTTCATTTCTTCGGATGAAAGAAATGATATTCAGTTTGAATATGTTAAGTGGTAATTTATTACATTTAAAGCATAGTCCAATCTCTTAAAGCAAGGTGTTCATTTCCGTAAAGGCATCATTTATATTATTTGTGAATAAGTTATTATCATCTGCAAACATAGTAAATTTAGAATTGTTGGATGAGTTATGTAAATCTTTTATTTATATTAGAAGTGGACCCGGTATTAAGCCTTTAAATTTTTTGATATATATTTTTTTTTCAAGGAATGGAGTGTATTTTTTTTTATAATTTGTTATAAAAGGTTATAAAACTTTTGATGACTTATAAAAACTTTCAATCAAACATATCTCAATAAGTTACTTGGAAATGCAGAATTTATTAATTTGCTTTTTGGAATAAATCTTTTTAATGAAAATTTCTTACTTTTTTCTAAGCCAATAATGTTATAGAAGAGGGTTGTTAGTATAACAATTGTGAAAATTTTGATAAAAGGATGGAATTTTGTGCAGAGATACTTTAAACATATATGAAGAAAATAAAGATACAGGCCCTAGCTGGAATTTGTCAATTTTTTATACGATTTTGGGTTAAATCAAATGTTGTAGGTGATAGTAAATTCTATAGCCTCAAAATAATAATAAATTATTTTGTCAGAGATTTTATATTGAACCTTATAATGTAATAAGTTACAGTAGTTCTGGAGAATTAATCTCATTTCTTAATCTCATTAGTCATTGATAAGAAGAAGCAATTATCTTTTAGTATCCATAAATGCCTTCCCAGCTTCTTGTAGAAATTTTGGAAATCTCTTAGAATAAATTTTTCTAATACAACTTTTTACTTTAATTTTGAAGCAGTTTCTATAGGCTATGAGATCAGCCATTTTTAGGACTCAACTTTGGTGATAAGGCAACTTGATGTTTTTCTTGTTTTTTAGGTAAAGTATAAACATAATCGGCTTGTTAAAAATTTTCTAGTGGTAGCTAAAGGTCATTTTAGGCTCAAAATCTGTGAATAGGGCACCAAATCAGAAAAAGTCTAAAATTATACTTGAACAGTATTTATGCTCATGAGGGCTGGATGCTGCGTATAATAATATTAAATGTCAACTTACAAGAGCTTATCAATTAGCAATTCCACTCTGGAATGTTTTGCCGGGGATAATGGAGTGACAAAATGATAACAACTACACTTTTGGCCTTTTAAAACACCTGAAGCCTTAATTTCGATTGATAAGCATAAAAAAAAATCATCAAATTTTTAATGGAGTGCTAAAATAGTGAAAATTAAGAAAATGATAAAGATTAAATACGCAGATATTTGTCATTAGTTGGTTCTAATAGCCTATCTTTCCAATTTTTAGTAGATGAAATTTATTAATGACATTTTATTTTTTGACAATGACTATTAAAGCTGTCCCATTGTTTAGTTCGTTTATTTCCAACTATCTTATGAAACAAAGGTTTTTCTTGCCTACGTCTCAACCTTTTTGTTTTCTTAATTCAATCCTCCTTGTTGATGACTTCCCTAGAGTTAGTGATGTGCGTAGAAGTTTATCAGAAAACTGCTCCAAGGTTCTGCTTGAAATTTTTGATCTTTTGAGCAAGTTTGGATTTATGGATAGACGATCACCAATAAAAACTTTAAGCGCTTCCTTTCTTTTCTGTACCACATTCAATAAATCATCTTTTACCTCATTCCTTGCTGTCGCTTCCAATCGTTTTATTTCTCCAGTCATTACACTGAGATAATGAGAATAGTTTATATTGTCATAAGCGAAAGTGTAGGGTAGCAAATACTTGAGAGACTCAATAAATCCTATTACCATGTTCTTGTTGCTTATATCGAATTCAAAAAAATCTTGGCAATCTCAATAAAAGATACAATACAATGCAAGATCTTCGCTCTTTTTATTCCATTTTATCAAGAAAATCAAAGAAGAGATTCTGATTTGAAGAAAACTCTTCAGATACAATAAAGCCATTCACCTGTTCTTTATTCAAATTTTTTCTCATATCAACGAACAGTTCAACAATATTCTTCAGCACCTCTTGCTTTGATTGGTCTTCACAAATACTTATCGTATTCTTCTAAGAAAGAGCATTCTGAAAAGTGTGTCATAAACCAATTTCACATACCTTACCGCCCTTTTATACATCTTGCCACTCAATACTCTGTTTACCAAGCTCTCCCCTAACACTTTGCTTTGTATTAATATGTCACGAATCCTCCATCACAAAATTGTTTCCCAAATGTACCTACAAAAGTCGGTAAATGCGTGAAAAATGCCCAGCATGGTTACACAAGAGAAATATTGGTCAGGATTTTTCCACTTTATTTCTATTGCTTTACATATATTGCCTAATCAAATACACACATATATTGGAGACCTAACAAATCCTTGATGAATCCTGAGGCACCGCTGATGCACGAAATCTATGGTTGAAATATCAATCGCCGGTGCATCTATGTAGTCTAAGTACCCAACTGATGTTTTTAGTAATGCAACTTTATTTCTGGCTTTCATATGAAAACCAGTCCAACTGGGTATTTGTTGAGGAATGCTATATTTTCTTGCTCGAATCCATTCCAGATTAATGCCATTCTGGTAAGCAAGAATTAAATCACCTCATTACCAGAAGACATTAGTGGCTCTGGTCCGTATCTCTTCTCACTGTGGTAAATAGTTATAAAATAGGACCTCCTACACTTTTTCTTCTTTGGCGGCATTTGATGCGCAGCATGTTGAAATTTTAAAAATATTGGTATTTGTCAACTCAGTCACTATAATAAATAGAAAAATTAAAACAACATTTCGTGAGTTATAATATTTATTGAGCGACATTTTGGGAGACAACCTGCTCCCATCATCAGGCTAGTTATATTGATTAATCCTAGAGGTTATATAGGTTTTCGTAGGCTCGAAATCAAGTGTTTTCATAATTAAATTGATGAGACAAATTGTGCAGACTGTCGAGGAGGATTAGTGCATGTGATCTCAAAGTAAAAGCCAAGTTAGATATCCTGTAGGATGGAAGTTTTTTGTCAGTCAAACCGAATTGTCTGTTAAACACTTGGTTTACTAGATGGAATAGTTCTTCACTTTGAACTATCAAGTCGTAATTCAAGTGTAATGGTTCAATAGGATAGACTAATAGCATACATTGTAAATTAAGTGTAACAATGATGTGTTTCCTAAATTAACCAAACTAGTTATCACACTATGTGTACCCGAAAGGCTTTCTTCTAGATGGTCAATGTTATCTGTTACCATCATGCAGAACACATCCAGAAGAACAACACCACTATTTTCATTTGCTTTATCCTTTTTCATGAATGAATTTTTTGTTTCTAACTCTTCTAGTATTGCATAAGAGACCCCATGACCAAACCGGCTAGTAATTGTGATAGGTTCTGTGTTACTAGTCACCACTTTTATTGTGTACGTATAAAGTATAGTCTTGGAAGTTTTTATTTTACCACATGCATAGATCAGGCTTGACCAAATGATAATTTTAAACAGGCAGCGCAATGACTGTCACTTGTGCTATATTTTCCTAAGACCAACTCTGCTCTGCATGAAGAGGTCAAATTTTGCTGGAAGTTTGTAATTTTCAACCTTCAGATCTGCAGGCTGTGGTGGCCAAGGCAAGTTTTCATCTAAAGCCTTGGCTTCAATCCGTATAATATGAGCTACACTAGCCAATGAAGAGATTAATTGCACTGTAAATGATTTATATTAAATGATTCATGTATAGTTTTACAAAATATTTAACAAACATTTTTGCTTGTGAGGTTCTTTTTTCAATTCATTCAAATTAATTTTAAACTGTACTTTTCCAATTTGATTACATTGCGAACATTTGAATTATGTTTCGACCAGTTTCATTACATGGGCATTCGATTTCATTATGGGCATTTTCATGTTACAAGAGAATACATTGAATACTATTCGATTGCATAGCAAGGGGTTCCAAATTATTGCGATTAATTTAATTAAATTGTGAGCGGTTTGGTTATGTTGCAAGTGGTGTGTTTATGTTGGTAGTGATTTGGTTGCACTGCAAGCAGCTTTATTACATTGTGAGAGGCTCATTTTCATTTTGAGTGGATTGGTTATATTGCCAGCAGTTTGGTTACATTGTGAGCAGTTCTTTTATATTTTTAGCAGCTCGGTCGCATTAGAAACAATCCATTTACATTATGAGCAGGTCAATTACATTCCAAGCAGTACAATTACATTCCAAGCAGTACAATTAAATTCCAAGCAGTACAATTACATGTAAAGATATTACCCTGACAAATCTGAATTGAAGTACTGTTTGTAAATTAGCCAAATATTGTAATAAATTTTTATTGCAATGAAACTTATTTTTCAGTATTTTTTAAAATTTTTTCTCATTTTTAAATCTTTCAATTAATAATCAAATAATTTTACGTTTAGTTTCTGCGTTTGAACTTTAGTTTGAATTTAATAGCATTATTTAGCAATGGCCAAATGTACTTACATTTTGTATTGACTCCCTAACAATTGCACTTGTAAGATGGTCTATCTAACAAAGACTTATTATGTAGCAGTGTGCAAAAACTGTCTTAAATTTTTCTTTTTTAAAAATGCATTGTTTAGAGAATGCAAACCTATTTTATTAATGAAATCAAAGCTTTTGTTTTTTTTGTGTACTTTGGTTGCCTGTATTTCTATTCTTATCTTGTCTAAATAACCTAATATATTTTCCCTTTGACATTCTAGTGGTATTTATGTTCTTTTTCAGGGTAACTATAAATAAATACGTTATTTCACTGTTAATGAAATTACCTACTCTTTGGTTATTTATAGCATGGTATTAATTTGATGTATGGAATTTCACTCAAAGAAAATCTGTGGAAATTCACAACCACTATTCCCAAATTTATATCTGGAAAAAAATGATTTATAAAGAATAGGCCTCAGTTAGGGAAGTGAATTTAATAAAAATAAAAACAGACCTAAATTGCGTTTTTTTACAATTAGAAGTAAGTTAACATTTTCTTATGGCTAAAAAAGTTGCATATGGATGCCCAGTGTGCGATCTTGCATTGAGTGATGAAAAGAAACTGTCAATTCATGTGAACAATCATTTTGGAGAGGAATCACAAGGTAAAATTTAAGTTTTTGTTATTTTTTATGTTTAAAAAAAAAAGAAGTTTTCAAGGGTAGCGCCCAAACTATCTGCTGTATTTTCATATTAATGCTGTATTTTCTTTTATTAGATTTCGATAAAAAATTATTTCTAATTATTTTATTTAAATATTTTATATGTTCTAATTTATGGTAATTTATTTGAATTAATTTCAATTAATTTTATTTATTGTTAAGTTTTTGATTCATTAAGAGAAAATAAATAGGTTCTGATTTGACTAATTAGGAGAAGATAAATGAAAACAATTTTTTTTTCTGAGAGTTGTGCATATTTATAGACATGAATACAATAAAGTGGCTGCAATTTTTTTTTTCTTAAATAGTTTTTTCTTGATACATGTTCGAAAATTCTCATTCCAAAAGCCCAAGCTCTTTAACAAGTCAAAATTTTTCTACAAATAGTATTCCTAATTTTTGTCAAAAAATATTATTTTTTAATTATTACATCAGCCTGTGTAAAATTTTATTTTCATCTAGTTCCTGAAAAGTGTCAAGTTTGGACTTTGAACTACATTTTTTTGATTTTTCTTTAAGACTTATATTGTAATTCTGAAAAAATTTCATTGGATGGTTAAGTTTGTTAATTACTTTAAAAGCATTATTGGGGGCAGTAGTTGGCTCAGAGTTTCAAATTATGTCAAATGCTGTCCAAAAATGACTTTCCAATATTGCTCAAAAAATTACGACTGCTGAAATTTTGTTTGTTTTTTATATGATCAGTTATTTTTCAATTGGAAAGCGCTCAGCTTAAAATATAGACAAAATTCTGAAAACAATGTCCATAATTGGACTTTTTAGCCATGTGACTTTACGATGTTAATTTCAGGGTCCACCATAATAAAATATTTGATATATTTATATATCCATATTGTAATAAATTTTCTTTGGATTATGTGCTATAAAACATTGGTTATTATAATGGGTTTTACTTTTCAAGTTATGGTCATTTTATAGTTTTAAATTGATTTGCAGCTCCTTCACTTGTTTTTAAAAAGAATATGTTATTACAGTTAGTGGATGATACTATTAATTCATATTTTAGAACTTTAAAATGACCATAACTTAAAAACTAGTTCAGAATTTGTGAAAAGAATGTAAGTATACTATCTTTTTTTCACCTAGCTTTGTTACCACTTCCAAAAGTTCATCGTAAAACTTTTCTTTCTCAACCTCGGGCAATATACTCAGGGGGGCATAAACTGATGCTACTGACAAAACACCTTACCTAAAACTATTTTGAAAACCATCATCCCATCATTAACCTTATTATCATCGGGTTCTTTATCAATCCACTTTTCAGCTAAAAGTATACCAATTCCTCCTGTTCCAGCACTGTTACATATCCAAAAAAATTAAAATGTCTAATCCTACCTGTTATATTCATAGTGATATTATCTCTTCTCCACCTAGTTTCGTGAACACAAAAAAAATACACATTCCTCCTATTTAGGGTTTCTACTACCTCACCAACCAGTCTATTCATACTATTAACATTTAATAATTTCACTCAAATCTCTCTGGTTTTGATGCAATAGCCTGTTAACAATTGGGTGATGCTCACACTTTATACCAGTCCTACCATGTGCGACACCTTCACATAAAGTTGTAGCCCCATTTACACAGTTGTGATTATTACAAAGTTGTACCATCATATCAGCTTGGCATGATTTTAAAGGACTGGATGCCCTGCTTGTCGTCCACCCTCTTTTACGGATCAAGGAACTAGGTGGTTTTATCGTGACACCATTACTAGGAAGGTTGGCAGACAAGGCTGAAGGCCCCAACCTGGCCATGAAATATGGTTATCCCCTGTTGGATGTCAACCCAGAGATTTCGAGACCACGGAGCAAAAATCCATAGGAAGTAAGATGGTACATAATAAGGAAGAGGTTTTCAGATTTTCAGATGTATTTTTGTTTTTTCATAGCAGCAAAAATTATTAGTGAAAAATACTTCAAATTTATATAATATACAGAACAAAATTTCTAGTTATAAAAGCAATTGAGTGATTTTTTTGATAAAATAGATGCATTTAAAGCTTTTTAATAATAATAACCCCATTGCATTTATTTTCTATGAAAACATTTGGATAAGAATTGTAGGAATTGTTATTAAATGTTATCCTTTTTGTTGTTTTTGTTAAAGTTTGTTCTTTGACAGTTTTATTCCATGACCTTTTGCAATACATTTGAAAAGATTGTTCTTTATTGCATTGCTTTCTTTAATTAGTTTGAAATGTATTTTAAGATACACGGGAAAATACATCATAATATTTTTAGTTATTAAGCGGAAGGTTTAAAAATGGCTGATAAAGTTAAAACAAAAAGGAAATTTTTTTGCCCTTACAACATTCAAAAATTGGGGTAAATAATACATAATTTTCTATAAAACAGTTGAAATAGAAAGGAAACTAACAGTTAACTATATTTGGTGTAATTAATGTGTGAGGTATGAAAACCAAATTATACTGTCCTCGAAAGGAGACTCATGCCAATCAGCGACAAATTTCTGGTTTGTTTATGTATACTATCAGCTCGCACAATATTTTGTTTAAGAAAATTTATGGTAATGAAAACAGATCTTATAATAAACCAGAACCGTTGGAAATGTTTCTTAGGGTATAATGATGGTAAATCCTTTAAAATTGTCATTTCATACCTCGCTAATTCATTTTCAACATTCGTTAGTGTCGTACAGTCGTTAGTATCATTTTTATTATTGCACAAAATAAGTTTCTTTCAGGAACTCCTGTTTATATCCTTCTCATACTATTGGAAATGTCAGATTGGGGTAGCTCTGATTCACAGTTTCTAAAAAGCGGCGTTTTTGGTAAAAGCGAAAGCTTTCCTTTATCCGAGCTTGACTATCAAAAGAAGCTTATAAGCTGTACAAGTGAATGAGCCAGCGTTAATTTCGGACAAATAAACAGGTTAATAATGAAGTTTAAGGCGAATCAAATTTGGTTTCTGACAATTTATCGCGCTAATCATCGAATCGAACTTAGCTTGAAAAAGGCCTTTGATAAAACCAAATTTTAATAAAATAGATGTTTTGTATACCAGAATTTATTATTGATGCCAAAGTTCTGGGAAGATTAAAAACGAAGTTGAAATTACTGCAGAGATGTTAGGTATGTAGCATTAGACTCTGAGCATGTTGTGAGGAACTCGGTTTGTAGGTCAATGAAGAAACGCTTACACTCGATTACTTGCTCTTTGACCAGCAATCGTAACTAGATTTTAAAACGTTGTGGCAGATCGACACAAAACAACAAACCTGTGCAAAGGTTAAAGATTATCTATTAAAGTTTCAATCGTTTTACTATCTTTTGTTGACGTGCTGTTATTTGGATGTCTTGGAGACAATCAAACCGTTTTCCAAGATTTTCGAGTCAGAAACTCTAATGCTACATGACATAAAACCTGCCTTATCCGAAACTGCAGCAAATATCAAAGACATTACTGGTAGTCTCAATGAAGATCTGTTGAACAGTTGCTTAGCCGCTTATACAATCAAAGATGTCAGATAGCCGCAAAGTATTACAGACAAGGAGATGAGCACAAGCTGAAAAAAACGAGGAAAAATTGAAGTTCAGTTTAAAATGTCATAGTTAGCTACTTCCTTAGAATATATTTTGGAAAAAAAGAGGAAAGTTTTAACAGAGTTAATAGATTTGCTTCAACAATGGTTTGAGGATTTTAACTCCCTGGTCTATTCAAGTATGAGGATGATGGATCCAAAATTTTAGGGTGAAGTTCCTCTAGAAATCAATTACATAAAACTCTCAGCTGATCACTTTGCTGTTCCACTCAACCACACAGGTTTTAACCTTAATGATTCTTTAAGAGAATGGAAGCGTTTCAGAAATTATGTGAAGGCGACAACAACCAACGCAACCCAGGATGCTTTAGCATTGTGGACCAGAATACTTAGGTTTAAATGCTCAGACTTTCTCAATGTTTGCATTTTGGCCGAATTGGTAGTGAGCCTCTCTGGATCCAATCTTGCCAAAAAGAGAGGTTTCAGCCTTTTGAATATTTTACTATCTGATAGACAACTATAAATGTGTCATGATACAATGAATTATATAATGAGAATGAAAATCAACTAAATTAACCTGACCACTTCATAACAGGAAAAAGTTGTTAGACGAAGCGTTGAATACTATTTGAGCAAACGTAGATCAATAATAGTAGACAAGGTAACTACGACCAACGATGGACCACCAATAGCAAAAAAGCTATAACAGAGGAAGATTATTCCAGTGATCACAGTATTAGTAGTTTTTGTAACAGTAAGTTGGACTATTATTCTTCAACAGAGGAGGCTTAGAAAACTGTAAAAACAGACAAAAAACAGTTTTAGTTATTATTTTTATTACCTTCTTTATGTTTTCTTGGTATTGCTACTTTCTTTAAAGTAAACAATGTATAAACATTTTTGTTTTAAAATATTGATTTTCTTTTCTTCAATCATCGTCTTTGTATTAACTTCCATTCGTTGCTAAAATAGAAGAGATATAACAGTATAACAACGATAACAGTTATATAAATAGTTACTCCAGTTTTTTTATAATACTTGCAGTAAGTTTAAGAACCTCATTTTTTAAATCAATAATGTTTGATAATGGATCAAGTTATAAGTGACTAACGATTTTGATTGCACTGCAAGCAACTCGTTTCTGGAAATTATTATTGCCATGGTTATTATTATTATTCATGAAGGTATTAATTCAATGTACGGAGAAGTGCTGTTCAAGTTGAGCTGGCTAGTTAGAAGAAATGCTCCTGAAGTGATAAAAGTAAATGGCGACAAATTATCTGCGAGGGCATCCTAATTTATCTTAAAAGATATTTAAATGCATTCCTTGGTAATTTGAGAAATATCCTTGGTTATATCAGCTTTTATTCTAAACAGAAAGGGTAAAAAATTGTCAAAAAAAAAAAAAAAAAAAAAAATGCATGTCATCATGTCATAAACATTTATGGTGTGTGATTATCGCAGCTATTTTCTTCCTGAAAGGGCCTGTCACATTGACTGTTTTAATTGTGTCAAGGTTCTTAAATTTAGATTTAGACCTAATTTTTCTTAATAATTGATGTTCTCGCTACTTACGTTTTGTAAAGCTCAATTATTATATAAACTAGTTCTATGTTTTGAATTACAATTCTGATATATGGTACATGGGAAAAGTTAGTAATGAAAAATTTATGGGCTTTACTCTTATAAATTGACATCATTAACCCTTTGGCGCCCGTTTCGATTTTTGAAAAAATACAAACATTATGAAATAGCTTTTTATAGGAATAAGATAGACCTATAAAAGTATATATATAGCTGATAAAATTGTCTTTTAATGCTGAAAAAATATTTCTCAGGTTGCCATGGAGACTTGAAATAGGTGCCGAAAAAAGAAAATGAGAAGAAGGCTATATGTTTTTTCATTAAAATTTGGAATTTTTCACAATATAAATCAGTAAATAACTGCCCTATTGCATTTATTAACTGATTTCTTATAACTACCATATAATAGCTTGATTATAAAAAAAAAAATCATTATCTGGCATCAAGTTGTGCTCAAAAATGTATAATAGAAAAATTAGAAAGATTTTGTGATATTTTCATGATTTCAGATTGTGAGTAATCAACTAAGCTTATAGGATAAATATGAGTTAATATGCTAAAAAATGGTAAACCTGTGTTCCAAAAAA
>JAUZNK010004659.1:0-10319 GCA_035046665.1 Euphysa ruthae | reverse complement strand
ATATATATATAGATATATATATATATATATATATATATTTGACTGATACGAACTGATTTATTGGATTGATACGAACTAATTTATTGGACAGATACGAATATAATTTTTGTCTAAGAAGTTGGCTAATGAAAATTACAGCATTAGATTAAGAAAAATTACCAACAAACACAGAAAACTATGTATGTATATTTTCGTTCATAAAATTTTTTTAGAAAAACATTTCCTTTTTAGATCCTTAAAAAAACAGCAGTTTGCAATATTCAAGCCTATATTTAATCAACTGATGTAAAAAAATTTTTCTTTAAGTATTTTTTTTCTTTAAGCCTTCTCAGAATTTTTTTGTAGTTATTTCACTCTTAGCCGGGTATTTCATATTTTTCTCAAATTTCGCCTAGAGTAATAGAAACAAAGGGAAGATTTTATTATATTACTCCAGTTTGAGTATCTCATATATTTCATCGTCTTCTTTATTTTTTAGCTAACATGTTTAACAGCCCTGTGTTGTTTTATGACAGCCCGTTTTAAATTTTTAACTGGTAAAGTGGTGGAGGGTTGGGAGGGATGTCTGCAATTTCTAAACTATATATGCTATCAACTTGAAATTTCCGAGAATGTAAATCTCTAAATAAGCAGATGTTTTCCAAAAATGTTTTAAAACGATAGCTGTATTTCTGATCAAGAAACGGTCTGCTATATATTTTTACGACGGAATTTTTTCCCGGATTCCTTCTATGCTCCATATCATGAGATCTATGTTACAAATTAACAAAGGAAGAAAACTTTCATAAACAAAATAAACTCTGTTAAAGATTGCATATTCGCTTAATCATATCTAAGGACAAATTTTATTTAGATATTTTCGCGAAAGGAAAAGCAGCTGGAGCTTATTTGGTAACAACGTGAAAAATTCTCTATAGTAAGGAAGGTTTTTTTTCCTGACTCAGCAGATTTTTGAGTCGAAATTCGGGCTAAAATTCGTGCCTATATTTGTTCTTAAATTTGTGCCTATTTTTTCATATTTTGTCTCGCCTTCCCATTTCTTTATTAATAATATTTGAACAGTAGAGAATAATTAAAACAATACGAAAACTGAATCAAAATTAATTTTAATTCTGCCCGCAGGGAACTTTATTTAAATGTTAAAAAAAAAATCATTAATATTCTATTTAAGTGAAACGTCTATAATATTTAGTTTTCTGTCTTTAAACAAAGGCGTGAAAAGTAAATTTAAATTCATTGGAAGTTGAAATATATTTTTTATTAAAAAACAATGTTTTATTTCACTATGTACGCAATATACCGTAAAATCAATTTTTTTTTGTACAAACTATTTTACCAGTAGATCAAAACCAAATAAAAAGCAATTTCGATACTTTCGACAGAGAATTTATTTCTATTTAGCCACATCTTTATTGTATATTAATCACTGGTAGCGTAAGGAAACTTGTTGTTTGTTGAATCCTGTTGCAGTTTTCTTCTATCATCAATTACCATATATTATTTTTAACTTTGGCTTGTCAACAAGCTTGCCATGCTTTCGCAAACTTTTATACATTTGTTTGACAACAAGCGAAAAATTTTCTCGTAATGAGGGGTTTTTGCTGACTCAGCAGATTTTTGGAATCAAAATTTCGTGCATAAATTCGTGACTATTTTTTCATGTTTTTTCTCGCCTTCGCATTTCTTTATTAATAATATTTTAACAGTAGAGAATAATTCAATCGAGACATTAAGATATGGTATCTTTGTTGTTAGTTACCAAATTAAAACCAAATCAAAACCAAATCAAAATTAACTTCAATACTGTCCACAAAGAGTTTTATTTAATCGTTTAAACAAAACAATCATTAACGTTCCATTCGAAGATAAACATCAAATTGCTTTAATACTTAAGTTCGTGTCTTTAAAAAGGCGGTTGTTGCATACTGTGAATTAAATTGGAGTATATTTTTTAATTAAACGATATTTTTATTTCACCATGTATGTGATAGATATACCATAAAACCATTTCTTTTTTTTTTTTTCTTTTTTTTTAAACAAACCATTTTTCCAATATATCAAAACCAAATCAAAATTAATTTCGTTATTGTCGAAAGAAAATTTATTTTTATTTAGCTACAGCTTTATGGTATATTAATCACTGGGAGTGTAAGAAAATTTGTTGCTCGTTTAATTGAATTGAACTGAGCAGTTTTAGAAATTCCAATTAGATTTTAATGTTTGCTTGGCTTTTTTAATTAAAAATCTCTATTGCAATCATGTTTTGCCTAGAAATAGTCTCTCTCATCTTTTAATTTTGTGCATCTAATAAACTCCAAACGTTCTTATCGTAGATTTGGTCTTGTTTTATCCTAAACATTTCACCATATTCTAAATATTTCCTGAACATAAAATTTAGGACACAAGTCTTGCGCCAACCACAGTGAGGGGCATGTACACCAAAATATAAAGTTATAAAAAATCGTCCTTTGCTACCATTAAATTTAAAATAATTTATTTGACTGCATATTTATTCCATTAGAGTACAAGTCTCATTTCGTTCAAACGGTCTTTCAAATTTTTTTGATGAAAGTTATTAGGTCCCAATTTTTGACACCCCGGTTTGAACTAACTTTTGAGAAAATTAATAATTTAGGATATTTTTCCAAAAATTCTCGTCACTAAAGATTATGTAAGATTTAAAACCAATCATGTGAACAAAATATCCACGGGATAAAAGATTTAATAATAATAATTTGAGCTTAACAAGAATGTTATAAATTTTCAGGTAAATTTCCAGAAGATAAATAAAACTTTGACTCATGGTAAAATCGTGTATGATATATGACAGGCTATTGCACAGAAAATACACTTAAATTTCCTGGAATTAGTATCTTAGATAAAGTTTACGAGTTCTTTTAACCCTAACTTGACATCTTTTTGCGTCTTTCAAAACGGTGTGGGCGTACCTCCTATACTATTTAACCTTTCTCCGAAAATTTTCTAGCTAAACATTTATTTGCTAATCAAGTAGGAAAGCTCGCACAACAATGATTCAGCTATACAAATTATTAAAATTATACAAACTTGGCATTTTTAAAAATTTATCAACTAAAAACTTATTTTTTTACTCTTTCAGAGACATGCAATAATAATAAAATTTCTCATACTCATTCTACTTCAAAAACTTGTTTACGGAATATTCCTTGATTTATACCTAAATATTTCTATATGCTATTTGTATGGAGTTGGGAGGTCTTCCATTGAGATGTACATAACCTAAATTCCTTCTCTAATTTTTCTAAAGAAGTAGATGAAAACAAAAAACAAGACCAGATTAAAGTAATTCATATTTTTAATAAACCATAAAAACACATTCAATGACGTCATAATAAAACATAATTATAGGATGTAAATTCACAAAAAATAATCATTTGAATATTTTTTTACAAAATGGATATATATATTTTTTTTTTCAAGTCAAATTATTGCAATAGTTTAATGATTAAGAATATAGAATTTATTGACTAATTAATATTAAATAAATAAATAATAATGCAGGAATCGAAATATTAACAGAATGTAACGTCTAAATTAATCTCAGATAGAGTAAAAAAAGATCGAAATAGTAGTTGATTTCGAGATATTTTCTGGAGCTACCTTGATACGAAACTTTGCACACATCTTACCCGATAAATCACATTTCAAGCTAATCCGATAAAAAAGATTGTTTAAAAAAGAATAAAAAAGACTATTGTAAGTTAAATTAACTTTAGCTCCCAGATGTTTACCATCCATCGTCTTTATCCCACCTTGCCACTAATCTTTATAAGTTTTTTACGAGAAATCAAAATCAAAAATTTAACTTTTAAAACAGAATTAAGATTTTTTTCTTTTTTTGTTTAAATTTCAAGTTTTATTTACTTTTGAATACAATCAGTCTCCAATAAAACGAATTTTGCTGCGAAATCGGAACATTACACAAATAAGACGACCAACCTACATTTCTCAAAAAGAAACAGACATATAGTTGCTAAGCGCCTACTTCAAATTTATCACAACCAAACCGCACCTCTCCTTAATAAATAGACAAGAATTCTTTTGCGGTGAGGAAAGTTATGGGTGTGAAAACCCAACTTAGGAAGTCAAGTAAAATCGTAAAACACTAAATCATGGTGAGAACTGGTGTGGAAGTTGTTAAAATTTATGCGTTCTGCAGGTCGACCTTTCACAAACTCATTGTAATTTTTGAAATAAAAGAAATCTTTATGACTTTCAAGTTTTGATATATTTCAATCAGTCAGAAAAATGATTTCGAAGATTTACTTTTGAAAACAAAGAATAGTTTTCTGAAGAAGATGTATTTTTATATCTTATATCAAAAGTTTTGCAAAAATAAAACAAGTTATTAATATCTATATGAGAGTTCCTTTTTGTGATAAGCACTTAGATATTAAAAAAAATTATCTTATTCGTAGTTCTTTGACTGTTTAGAAAAAATATTCTTGTAATCTTGCGACTATAATTTACAAGACATCTCAAATATTAAAAAAAACCATTTAAATCAAAACGGATTTTGCTGTTGGGTTTATACAACAATTCTAGGGAAAAAAAGATTCCCTAGAAAAAAGCCCCTGGGTTATTTTTCTAATCATTTTAAAACAATAAATAAAATAAAAATGAATGGCTATACTAAAGCTAGTAAAAATACTGTCAATTTTGAAGGACGACCCGTTTGTGTAATATAACTTTTAAAAGAAAACCTAAAAAACACATAAAAAAACCTATAGCTGATTGTTTTTTACTAACTAAACAAAATGAAAAAAAAAATCAAAAAAAAAAAAATCGTGTTTTTACGTTTTATAGAATGAACATCAACAAATTTCCAAAAAGTCAAATGATGGCCCAAATATAGACTTTAGAATCTATGCTGTCATCCTTCGATGTTGTTGTTGGTGCGTGGCATTTCCTGGTAAGTTAGATAAAACATGTTTTATAACTTAACAGTAGAGGTTGGCGTTGAACGTGGAACATTCATACGAAATATTCATATGCAGCTGTTGCCAAAATAATCAACCACACCATCTACGTCTGCACCCCAATCTTGACGATTTCTGTAGGAAAGCATCTCAAACTACACCACAACATCAACTGGTGGAACAAATGATGGAATCATTCGTAGATAAAAAGAAAACTCAGGACCGTTTTGATATCTCTGTTGTAGGCCAACAGCTTGTAATCTTTTGCGAAAGTTTCAGCATGAATGACAATAAAAAATAATAAAAAAAACAACAGCCACTAGTTCTGTGTATCTCGGGGAAAGTTGCTATCGCTGCATTAATGGCTGCCAACTCAAAATCAAACGTAATGGTCGATGGAGCTATGTTTTGATTTAGTTGATTTGATACATTTGTATAAAGTCTTTAATATGTTGAACTGGTTTTTATTTGGAAGCAAAGCAAAGACACACAAAATAACTCTACCATTATATTATAGCTTGAAGGCTAATAAACTGGTTAAAGATCTTAGGACGGACTTTCAAAGTTCCACCACAAAACCAGTCGTTTGCTTGTCTAAGCATTTCTATTGGATTGCCACTAGGAAAAATCAAAATATTGTCAAAATGTAAAAACCTCTCTTCGTTTGCTATTTGCTGGTATTGTAATGGTAATTCTGGAATTCCCCCTCTATTAACTAGATTCGACTGTTGGCAATCCTCTGATGTCTAACTGTTCTTTTTAAAGTAATAGCGAAAAGGTTTGCTAGTACTGCTGTTGAGGCACGGCTAAGTTCATCTGCTAATATATTTTGTGACAGTAATGTCGTGTTTTCTGCGCGTTCTTTTATGATATATTTTAACTTCGCGACTGTAGTTTTTGTAAAAGATGCAGGATGAGTGTGCTCGTTAACTTCCCCGACAACTTTATCGTCAATGTCAGCTTTGCAATATCCTCTTCTTTGCAACTCACATTCAAAAGAACGAATATCATTTGATAGGTAATTTTGAAAAATATGGATAAACCCGTTAGGGATGGTTTTTCGGGTTCTTGCGAATTTATGAACTCTATTTTTCAAGTGTTACTATTACTATTACTGCGACAAACGACTAAACTTTTTCATGTTTTGTTTTTGTGTAACGAAAGTATAAGAAACTTGAGCGCCAGCAACTGAGAGTTTGATCCTTTTAGGCACCTTTTTCAAGTATTAGAACTTCTGAGTAATTCATATTAAATGGTTTTCTAATGCCATATGTTTAATATACATATATATATATATTTAAATACAGCTGTGAGTTTGATGCTTTTAGAATCCTTTACCAAAAAATTAAAATATTTTTTCTAGTTTCTCGCGCAGATGATAAAAAATGACAGAAAAATCAGAATCTCTATATTGTTGTTAGGGAGGCATATTTCTTCGGGGGTATATTTCCAAAGGGGTAAATTTTTCGGCGGCTTTTTTCCAGGTGGCATTTATCTGAGGGAGCATTTTTCAAGGGGCACATTTCTCGGGCGTATATCTCCGGCGGTTGTTTTCCCATAGGTTTTTTTTTGTCAAGTCATACAACTACCTATTTTATTGTAAACCTTCTCGACCTATTCCTCTGCTTAATGGTTTTTAATAATTGAAATATTTGAGACTAAAATGTTTACAAGCCTTTTTTATTTTTCATAACCAACTTCCAGAAATATTTCTTCTAGGTAAGGTCAAATAAACCTTTTTTATAACAAACTCGTTTATAAGAACGTTGAGGCTGGGAATTTGCCAAAATCAAGAACAATATTAAGAACATCCCTGGTCTGAATTCCTTCATCCATTAAGAGCAAAAAAATGCGAATATGGATTACTATGTAACATTTATTTTGAAACATTTTTTTCCTGTCACATAATATATGACGATATATTTTTACATGAACAAAAGGATGATAAAACATTCGAATTCTGAAAATTCTGTAAATCGTGCAATTTATCCGGTAATGTTCATTTCATCGAATAAGAACATTCGAATTCTGTAAATTCGAATGTTTGTATGACGTATTTGATCGTATTTATAAGAAATAACACATTTTAAACTTGTTTCGTAACTTTATCTGATAAGATCAAAAATAAAAACATTTGAGGCTGAAAACGTGTAAAATCTAACCTCAGCTAAAACTTAGACATTCTTATAAAAAAAGCACGTGTACCCTTTTTTCAAGTTCGTATTATATCCAACTGTGATGGAAATGCAACCTTAAATGCTAAAAGTAAGTAATTAAGTATTTATTCTGCCACAAACAAATATATATAAGCTAAGGAAATTACAAGACAAGATAAAACTAGAAATAAAAACAGCAAACATTAAGATAAAAAACAAATGGTGGCAAAAATATGCACAAAAACTCTCTGTCACAAAAATATTTTCATTGTAATCCTGTTATACATCACACACAAAAACGTAGAGGTTGATTCAGCCGAAGCATCGTAAAAAAAAAAAGATAAAAAAACAGTTTTTTTTTTTTTTTTTTACAAAATTATATATAGTCTTGTGATTGATTTTATTTCATAATAAAGCTTGTTCCATATATAAAAGGACCTTTTGAGGACATACAATTTATATCTACATCTAGCCTGTTTCGTAAACAGATTCTTCTATTTTCAGAAATTTTAAAGATTTCAGACATGTAATTTAGGTTGGGTCTACTGCAGAATTTAAATTAATGTGCAGCAATACAATTATTTTGTGCACTTTTCAAACGGATTTTAACTGATTTGTTGAGGCCTAAATACCAGGCTAACATATATAGTCAAATTGAGGTTGAATTAGAGCATTGTATAGAGTACGCTTTAAGGTTGTGTTAAGAAAAGTTGTTTTTAATATAAAAATGTAAGCTTGGAATTAATTTTATTTAAAACATAGCCACCCATTGTCTTTCCACTCAGAGTTTGATCTAATAAGTATCCTAGGTATTTTACTGAGGTATGTTTTTTAATGGATGTGCTTTTATAAATTAAATCTTTATAAATTATATTTAAGGGTTCTACTTTTTTAGCTTTCTTTTTAGATGAAAAGAGTATACACTTGTTTTTTTCTTCCCCAAAGTGCACATTTAGTTTGTTATCGACAAACCACTCATAAAGGTTGGAAAAATTTCTGTTTAGAATTTTGGCTATTTCTTTTACTTCCTTTTGTTGGAAAATCAAGCAAGAGTCATCTGCGTAAAGAAGTAATTCACAGTTTAGTATCATGTCTTTCACATATAATAGAAACAAAAGAGGTCCTAAAATTCACCCCTGAGGAACACCACATTTCACTAATACTTCATCGTATAGTTTTTTATCAACTAACCCTAAATTTTCTATTTGAGAGATAAGACTTGAAGCAATAAACTACATTCACAGAAAAAAAAGCATGGATTTCAGTTTTTCAAGCAAACTATTGAGATCCATTGGCTCACAACCCTTTTCCAGCCTTTTATAACTCGAAAAACCGTTTCAAAATCCAAATTGAAATTGATACATAAAGTTCTCTTTTTCAAAGAATTCTCTAGTTTGACCTTCGATAAAATCTTGGTAACAGTTAATAATAACGATACGGGCATGTAGTTTTTTGATTCGGTGTTGCCCATTTTTTTAAATAGCAAAGCAATTTTAGCTAGTTTGCAATCATCTAGAAATGTGGTAGTCCCGATAGCAAGATCTAACTGTTAACCAACTAAACTGTGTGTATGTGTGTGTGTGTGTATGTTTTTTGACCATAAAAAAGTGGAGTGTTTAACAAATCAGTCTTATTAAATTTTGCACTCTTTCTAAGCCAATCAAGAAATATTTTTACACGAGATTTGCAGATATCTATCTTATCCTGATTCTGATATCGTCACAATGTGAAAGATATGTTTGACGGTTACACTTTTTATGCATGCAAGGTTTACTTATGTTTTTGGTGTTTATGCTCAAAAATTGTACAGTAAATTGAAATATATTTCTGCTTTTATTCTCAAAATTCTGTTATTTCCTTGTACAGATAAATATGTTGTATAGCGTGTTGTTTTTTTTTTAGTTAGTGTCGTGATTTTATCTAAACAGAAAGTTTATTCTATCTATGATAATTATTTGTTTGTTATCATTTTATTTTAAGAAAAATTATAGAATATGTTTATATATTTTAAATTAATTTCTGATTAAATTTTAAATATTTTATATAAAAAAGTCATTTGAATAAAAAATGAAGCTGTTTCTTTTTTTTCCATTATCGAATTATAGCTAGATGTAAAATTTTTAAATAAATGGTTTTTTTTTAAAATAGTTGTCTTCTTAAAAAATTAACTTTTTCATTATTTTTAGTCAAGGAACTTAAAAAAGAATATTGTTGGAATGGCCCCAAGTCTAACAAAGACTGACTCAGTCGAAAAAAGTAGTATCTCGAATGGTGTAAGCGTCCAACATGCAATAAATGAAAGCAATGGTGTCAATGGACATTGTAACGGTTCTAACGGTGTACACAAATCCAAACTACCTGATGAAAAGTCTTGGGCAAGTGCTACTATAAAGAAGTTGTTATTGTGTAATTTAATCGTTGCATATATAGCCTGCTACTATTTGAGTTCATCATATTATTTGCTACCGTTAGTCTTTTTGCTTACGTTTGTGCCGACTTTTGTGGCTTTCTTAGGGGTTAACAACGTTATCTATTGTTTATTTGAAACAAAGCAAGGAGCCAGCAAGCTCAATCATTACGTCAAATTTAACAATGCCGAAACAGAGAAGGAATTTGAAGGACGATATATTGCGATGCGAGATCTGTATGAGCTGTATGCCGACGGGAAAATAGATTTTAAATTCGATGTTTTGCAGGCTTTAGAGCGGCGTCAAGATTACGTAACCTATAAACTTCAGTGGTGGCATTTAAAATTCTTTTTGTGTAAGTTCGTACCTGAGATGCTTCATTTTCGAACTCAAGATCGAGAACAAGTTACCGACCACTATGACCGTGGAAACGATTTTTATGAAGCTTTCTTGGGTCCAATGATGATTTATACATCAGGGCTGAGATGTACTGAGGAAGAAACATTAGAAGAACTACAGTTTAATAAGATGAAAGAAGTTTGCAATCGAGTGAGTGTTTTTAAATTATATATATGTTTACTAAAGAAATTTGATATTCCATTTCGCAGGGTTATTTTTCAAAAATCATCCTTTCATTATGAGATGATTATCTTTGAACTTACAATAAAAACTTAACAGGTAATTATCATAACAGTCATGCAGATAAACATACAAAATAAATGTGAAAGTTAAAATAAATCTTTTTTTTTAGATGTATAAATATGTGATGAAACTTGCATATAATAAATACTATAATT
>JAUZNK010004658.1:0-10319 GCA_035046665.1 Euphysa ruthae | reverse complement strand
AATTATACATCTAAACTATTGTCTTTGGATCGGAGTGACTGGCAGAAATATTCAAATGAAATAATTTTTGAGATATATACACAACTATTATTATTATGATTGACGAAGCAGATGCGAGATGGAAGCTAATGATAACAAGGTCATTGAAGATAGTTTTAAATAATTATTGCTTTAGTATATTATAAGATATATAAAAAGATAGATTATAGCAATATTTTTTAAAATTATGGCTTTAAAATTAATATATACCAAATTTATTTTATGTTTGTTCAATAAATGCTAACAAATTGATATCAAGTCATGGGAAAATACAAAAAACTGCTAGGCCATTGATATGTCGTATGTCAGTGACAGTGTCCATAGCAATTAATTTCCTTTTTTGGTGGCTAATTCCGAGGACTGTATATACATTATGTATATACATTATATATACACATTATATATACAATTTGAAAAACGCAACTGTGTATAAAAGGGCCAATTATACATAAACATTAAAATTAACGTAATAACGTTTAAAATGCACTTTAGGTAAGCAAGCTTGTGCCTTTGACTCTTAAGTGAATTGTGTTGTCTTTCTACTATAACTACTAAATAAGTGAGTTTCTAGGCTGGACTTGTTATGTCTACGCAAATTAGCTAGAATCTTTCAAAGTCTGAAAAAGATTTATCACAACTCTCAAAAACATTATGGTTAGACATAGGCTATTCAGCGCTACTCATAACAGGTAGTTAAAATTATTTTAGGCAAAGTAAAAATTAGTTAGAAATAAAGCTGATGGACTAAACTTGAAGTTTATGTCTAAAGCACAAATTTTTCTCAAAAAGTTTACATAGTTCAAGGGCCACACTTGTTAATAAACACAAATAATGTACAATACCAGCATGTGCTTGAGTAAATCGCTTCTTCTTGTGAACACAAAATCTTGTTGCAAATGACTTGGTTGTACTGCTTTACCAATCAACTCCACGGCTCGTATCAAATTCTGTTTAACATTAACATCCTTTACAGATGCAAAATGTGGATTAATGATACGTAAAACATTAGCTTCCAATCGAGATCGCACTAAACTAAAAATTATTTGTAGAGCAACTATATAAAAATATGGTTAAATAAAGTTAAACATGTGAGATATTGAAGTTTGTCAAAGACAAGCTGTAGTGAATAATGGACCTCAAGAAAAAGTGCCAACTATAAAATCTATGGTTAAAAAGCTTGATAAATAGCTTATCAGAATATAAATATTGATTTGTGGAAATGTTTCAGTATACCTGCTTTGTTCCAAAAAATATAAGGATGGCAAACATGTCCAAAAAGATGAAAAATAATATTTTCTTACATAATACAAAGTATTGGTATAACAAGCATTTTTATTAAAAAAAAGAAAAAAAAATTAAATTTTTGGCATAAGCATGAATCATCAAAACTCATTAATTATAACTAATTATAGTGAAATCAATAATCTCAATAATTCAAGGATGCTTTCAACAAAACATGACTTTTTTTTTTTTTTTTTTTTTTCATTCCAGAACAAAGATTTCCTGAAAAAATACTTGGTTTGTTTGCAAAAAATATTTATATTTTTTTTAATTTCATAAGACAACTTTAATGTGAGTGGGATGTGCCTCTCCAACCATACACCGCTTACAGCCAGATTTGCATAGATTTATTTCAAATTTCATTGATTTTTTGAGTATTAATCCAAGTACACTTTTTCTTCAAAAATGTAAGGTTAAAAATCAATTATGGCTGGCATATGGTAATGTTTAATAGCCATAATCAAATATAACATAGGACACCAAAAAATCACGCTATGCTATAGCTACAAAAAAAGAATATTTTGCTTAAAGAAAATAATGAACATTAATGCAAAATGATTTCTTACCCAGGAGGTCCATAAAATACAACATATCCATAACATAACATGACTGTACTTTTTATCCTTTCCACATCTGCTTCAGTCTTATCCTTCAAAAAAATAAAATTACAATGTTAGGGCATATTCGGGAATAACAGCAAAAAAAATAAATAAATCTTTAATTGCCAACACTATGAGCCAATATCTTTCTCAAATTTCTATCTCAAAAAAAAATGAAAAAAATTACAATCGGTCTAAGAGATGAACCCATAGTCATACCTTCATAAACCCCATGAATCCTGTTGGTTTACGGACCATTTCCGTCTTTGTGACTTCTTCAAGCTTCATTAAGCATTGATCAAGATGAGAAGCCGCACAAAATCCAACAGCAACAGCACAACCTTCTCTTTCCATTTGGTTATTGTGGTCAACTGTTGCAAATATCAGGTTTAAATGTTCACGTATGAAATCTGTTGTCCCTACCTTTCGTAGTACAACACCCAGACATTTGTACAGAAAGTTCTGGAATAAAGAGTACATGTATGTAGATTAAATCTATTTTCTTCAACAAAAAAAAACAAACCTAACTAAGCGATAATATCCATAGTATGTTTCTAATATTACTTCAGAAAATTATATAAAATAGATTAAATAATATAATAAACAAAACAACAAGGAAACATAAAACTTTACTTGAACAGTGAAAAACTTTTTTTGGTCCCAATTTGACCTGTTTAGAGTTCTAATTGGTAACAAGGTCCGAATAAATTCGTAAAAACAACATATCCAGTTATTAGCAATAATATTTTCAACAATCAAATGAAATTATGGAAAGAAAAACGTATTTTGTGAAAGGATAAAAAACAACTTTAAAATTTTTAATTTTCAGGGGGTAGGGTACTGAGAAAATAAAATCTTTTCAAATGGTTGACATAAAATTAAAAATACATTTCAGCAAAATCACTACAATACTTCTCAAGAGCGTCTTAAATACATTATCTTAGAGCTGAAGTAATCATCTTAGGGGTCTGAATAAGAAAAAACTTTGAAAATGGGTAACATACTAAAAAGAGAATTTTCACATAAAACATACAAAATTTGAATCAGAAAATGATCTAAAGAAAAATTAAAATATTATTTAAAAAAAAAAGGGAATGAACAGATTTAATAAAAACCTGATTTCAGGTTTAGAATTATCATATCTGGATTCAGTATAAGGTCTATGTACAAAAATCTAAATAAAAAAGTAATATGTATTTAAAGACAGAGATTCAAGATATTATAATTTTTTTAGCGCAACAAACCGCCACCACTGTTGCCACTGCCAACAAAATTCTTTCAAGATAGTAAAATTTTAATAATTTTTTCATGTAAGATTTATAATTCTCAACAAAATTGGAACCATAATACCTTCTCTTCAGTGTATCCAGTGTATAAAGATATTTGAATGCCCATCTCTCGTCCCAGCGCTAAAAACCATTCTTCAGAATCAACCTCACTCAAGGTTTTAGCTAATAGCTAAAAATATAAAATAAGCGCTATTATTAAATCAACAAGTCAAAAATCACTGGAGGGAACTCAAAATTATCAAATTTCTTAAACCAAATTAAATCAAAATGCACTCAATCATAAAAACTAACAAACAGCTTTTAAGAGAAATTTTTATAGAAGAAGAAATATAAATCATTTCAAAAGAACCTGACAGCTTCATTGAGGTTCCAATAATACCAGCGTGTTAAAAAAATATATACAATGTACACAACTAAAAATATAAAAATGAAAAATCCCACCTTTAGAATAAGATCTTCCCAGGCTTTTTGATTCCAATTTTCTACGTCGTAAGAATTCTCTAAATTTAATTACCTATTTTTAAAGTAAATAACTGCAACACGTATTTCTAGTGTATCAAGGTAAAGATTTCAGATAACTAAACTTGGCCAAGGAAATTCCAACTTATGTTTCTAGGGGAAAAAGTTCCTTAAACATCTATTTATATTTCTGGTTTAGAGATTTCTTCCTGTAAAGAAGTCAAACTGTTAGGTGTTACTATTGATTGCCGTTTAAATTTTTCTAGTCATATTAGGAAAGTTTGCAACATTAAAAAAAAGGCTAGTGTTTCATTGATAATTAGGAATGATTAGAGTATGCCAAGCTAAGGAAATTTTAAAATGCCTATAATTTGCCTAATTTTTTCTATTGTCCATTAATCTGGATGTTTTGCAAAAAATCTAGTTCTTATTGAAAATGCACATAAACGTGCACTGAGAGCTGTTTATAATGATTGAGACTTTTGCAGGTTGATAATAGTTGTAGTATTTATAAGACACCTTCAGCTATTAATGGTCTAGGTGCATAAAATACTAAACCAGTTGAATCCAAAATTTCTTTGGAATTTTTTTGATTGTAAGGTTACACCTTATGATCTTCAGACTTTGTGTCTTATTAAACTCCTAGTTGCTCGCACTGTTACTTATGGCACAAATTCCCTGAAATTTAAAGCTAGTTTAATGTGGAACACCCTTCCAGATGATATTAAAAACAGTGCAAGTGCTCTCATTTTTAAACAGAAGATAAAACTCTGGAGAGGTAGCTGCTCATACTTTTGTTGCAAATAGTTCATCATGATTTTAAAATTGTATTGCTTCCTTGTTTTATTTTGTTTAATATATTTTTTGAATTACTACCTTTACTTTATTTAAGAAAAAGATTGTTAGTATATATTAGCTTTGATTTTGTAATAATTTTTAATATATTTCATGTACTACGATTTAATTAACGTTAAATATAAGATTGAATTGGATTTGCAGTAAGTGGTCCTGATAAGCACAAGAAATTTTATCTCTTCTCTGAGTTACATGTCATAAAATTCTGAAGAATATATTAAAAATAGATAAAAGAATAGAATATCGGAATTTCAATGGATAAATCAGTAAGCTTAACGTAATACCAGAAGCAAATTTTGCCAAAGTTAAAATTTTACCAAGGATGTCATAAGGTGCAAAGTGAAATTCAAAATAACTTGGAAAAGTTTAGATAATTTTGGTTTCACTATTCAAGTAAAGTATTTCTTATATTCTTATTATTTCTAATGGAAATCCGTTATGTAAGCACAAAGTAAGCAAGGATTAGGTTTTCCATGTGCTATTGCTGCCATTAATTTTTGGCTGCTTTAAATATTTATGCAAATATTTATGCAAATATTTATGTAAATATTATTTGTATTTTTGGTTTGTCATTTTAAAATTTTAAAATTGATCAAATAAAATTTAATACATAAACCAGGAAATCTTAAGCACCATGAGGATTACAAACAATTTCTCATAATAGCACAGTTGAAAAGTAACAAAATTTACCTAATTGAGTTAATATAGTATCTCAAATCACAATTTTCCATGTAAATGTTTTATAGTTACCTTCAAGATATAATGTTAATTTTGGTATGACAGTATCCCACATTTGTGCAATTCTCATTGATATATTAGGAGAATAGACTTTTAGAAATGATAACACATGCAATCCACGCCCATTTCCTTTCAACGGCTGGCCCGCCATAACCTAAAAAGTACATTTCTATTGTTAAAAATAATTATTAGAATAACTTGGAGCAAACAACGTTGAAGAACTTTTATTAGATTGACACCTTGATATGAGTGATTCTGAAGAATTCAAAAATATTTTTACTGGAATTTCACAGAAAATACTCTTTAGCACCAGTTTTTTTTTTTTTTTTTCTGCTACAGAAAAAATTTACAGTGTAAATAAAAACATATATAAATTTTCTTCCAATAAAATATATCTAAGAATAAAACAGTTCTTATTTACCTAAATGTATAATTTCAGACAAAGTCATAAAAGATGTATTTTTTTCTGTTTGATAGAAAAATTTTTATTCTTTCATGTGTAGTTCCCCAGATACCCTATGATTTAAGTTTTTTAAGTAAAATAGAATGATTTACATGTCATATGCTTAGCAATTCCTAGTGTCATTTCCTTCTTAGCAAAAACATTAGTATTTTGTTTACAAGTTACATTATTACATGTTCAGTGGATATATTTTTTTGGAATGCAAGCTGTTTTTTGAAAAATAAATACTTTTCGTTAAAAAAGAATTATAATTATAATTCTGATAATTGAAAGTTCTGATAAGAGCTTTAAGAATTTCAAGGCTTTCAAAATTTAGTATTGACCTGTGGTTATAAGTTTTATATTATATGGATTTGCAATAGTAACAGCAAAGTAAAATCACTTTACAATGACAGCATATGACAAATAAGGGTAAAATAATGATGGCTTACAATCAGCCGAGCCAATAATGCTTGTGGCTTTGGAACATTCACTAAAATAAAGAAATTAGTATTATAAATAAGATTTTTCGTCAAAGAACTCACTCCTAATATTCATCGTCAATTTTATCTCAACTCCTGTATTTAGAGGAAAAAATATATTAAGACCCGAAACAGAGTAAACTTTATTAGTGTCCATATAAATGCAACACTGAGTCGATTTTGAAAATTTTTTTTTTTTAAACGTGTTTAAAAAGAAATTTATCATCTCAATTTTGTGATAGCGGCCAAAACTTGAAGTTTATAGAGTAGCTTTCGAGAAAATTTTATGGCATACACATATGCACAGAGTTAAAATACTGTAAAATACTTTTGAAAAATTGGTAAATAATTTTAAAAAACCTTATTGTCCATACTTTCCTACCTTCCTTCCAGCTTACCTAATTACCTTTACCTACCCACCTATTCACTAATCTAACTTTCTTTCTATCTTACTCTCTACTGATTATCTTGGTAAATCTCTCAGCTGAATAGCACTACCTTAGACGGACGGTTCTACATAATTTAGCAAATTATCGCCAGAAATTTTTCATTGGGTTTGCTTCAAAAGAAACAAAAAATGAATTATTTTATCACCTCTCCACCAGTAGTGATCAATAGATCATATTGAATATTTAATGTTCTTTAATTGTTGTTAATATCTTTTTAGTTTACTAAAAAATGCCTTATTTACCTCATGCTGCTCCCAAATGTGGGACAGATATATTCTATTCTAGATTATTCAAATTTATTGCTAAGAAATTGGCATAGTTTGTTTCAGATTTTATTTTAAGAAGATTTGTGCTTTTCGCTGGTACAGGGATAGAGCTTATTGATTGGCTGTTAGCTGTGGTTAATCTCATAGTGTGATTAGATGAATCATGAATACTAAATCTATCTTAGTACCACATTAATGAACATATGTATATAACACTAAAAGCCATTAAAACTTAATCTAACCAATCAAAAGCAAAAAAACAAATAGATGTAGATTATTTATTTCACAATAAATTTAGATGATCTGATATGTGCTTAGTTTATTTCCGATTAAATTTGGTGAATAAATTTGAAATCAGAATTTGTTAATGAAAATTTTGATAAACTATACAAATTGCACAAGGACAATTCATGATAAGGTCAGAGAGAGACCTTCTTTTCATTACAATATTATATCATATATTATTGCTTATACATTATTAGTATGCAAGATGGATGAAACATATTCAGTTATTTTTTATCATTAACACTGTATCAAAATATATTAATTGTTAATAATGTATGTAATAATGAAAATTATATCATATAAACTCTTGCAACCCAACCTAAATAAATATTACAAGATCTATCAATAAATATTTTTCATAGTAATAATGTGTAAGTTTAGGTAGACTAGTAATAATTTCAATAAAAGAACGTACCAGTAACAGAATAATTTATGAGAAAGTTGCTACTAGTTTCCGACTCACGCTTTCGAGCAGCAATGACAGCCAGGGCACGACATAAGGCCATAATGGCTTCCGTATAGTGTGCAGGTAGTATAAATTCAAGTAGATAGGGCCACAGTACCTAAAAAAATAATTTTTTTAAATTCAGAAAAAAACTGAAAAAACCACCAAGCCAAGATAAGGAAAAATATTCTGTTTATTTTGTTGCTTAGATATTTTTCAGTTATGACATATTACAGCAGGAAATTGAAAAAAATATATATTTATGAAGGACATTAATATGTAGGGTAAAAAATAATATACTTCATCATAACGTAACATATTAGAACAAATTACAAATGTTAAATAAACCGTTTCTCACATCTTCAACAGCTTCAACAGTGGTAGCCATTAACTGTAGTATATTTTCACACATCAACTTCACAGAAGACAAACTAGCCCCTTCATTTTCAATTACTTTCTTCAAAACTTTCTAAAAAATATACAAATTAACTGTAAATTTAATATAAATATATAAATATAAATTTAGCAATTTGGAGATAACAAATCTTGATAGAATGAAAAAAATAACTTTAATCGTCCACTGCAGTTTGGTCAGTTCCAGAAAATATGTCCAAGTTAAATAGATAACTTTATAAAGGAAGGATTAGCTAATATATTAGTTTATAAACTGTAAAATAAAACATCATTTTGAGGTTAACCTCGCAGCATACATGCTTAACTCCTTGCAAGAGTATCAGCTTTGAACCTAGTATAGGACAGCCCGTTTTGACCTTATTGTGGTCTCATCAGTCATGCTTAAGTCTGAAGTTGATTGTCAGTCTTGTTGAAATTATGCAAACTACGAAGCTGACACCCCTATCAATCAAACAAAACTTGATGATTTTCCAAAATTTGTTTATGTATGTTTTGAATTGTACAATGAAGACTGCATCAATATATCATTGGAATCTGACAAAGGCAGGTTTATGAAGGGTTTCGTCTTAAACATTTTATAACGTTTTGTATGGCCAAAGTCAAAAATTAGTTCCAGAAAACGACTTTAAATAAGGCAATATTAAAGCATATTTTATTTAAAATCCACTCAAGGCTACATACCTAATTACAAAGGTTGTAAAAGAAGTTAAAATGAAAAATATTTCTTTGCAAGGAATCTTTACGGATTTATAACAATTTTTTAGTTGCTTTTATAAATTTAGAGTATGAATTACATTTGCATGTTGCTGTATATAGGTTATGAACTTACATTTTATTTCAGATACAAATAAAAATATGAAAATGGAAACTAGAATATGCGCATGGATCAAACCTAGTTGTACACCCTGAAACAGGACTCCATTTCAAATGTGGAAAAAAATACACTGATAAATAAAAGAGAGGGTAAATTAGTTCAATAATGGTGTCTGTTCTTATTAACTGTATATATTGTATATTAAGGCAGCAAATTTACTGCTAGGATTTTTATTTAGTCTTGGTAATATTACTATCTAGATGCCAGGAATTAAATTCTGCTGATAAAGCTTCTTTAATAAATAAACACAAAAGTGTTAGAAGATTGATCGACAGACTAAATAAAAGCTGCTTATGTTTGTTTTGAGTAATAGAAATTGATTTCTCAGATTCAAATAAATAAATAAAATTTGAAAAAGTAAATGGCAAAACCATTGAAATGAAAAAAATGCTGCATTTCTTGATATACTGCTAAAATAATGACAACAGGTATTTCAGGTAAATACTTTTAAAATTGCAACATAGAGGCTTTGGCATCAATTTCTTCTTCATCTTCGCTATCAAAGGCCTCCATGACTACAATCAATATCACTTCCATTGTCATTTAGCACATAATCAAGAGCATCCTGCAAGGAAAAACTGTGTTTGCTCATCTTTTTTTTTTTCCTTTCCCAGTCCTGGAAAAATTTGTGTTGTGCTTCCACTTTGAAGGTGATTTTCGACCGGCAAACGACTCCTAACTAATGGATTGGAGAGTAATTTGATTGAATTCTCCATAAAATTTTCTTTCAGAAAAGTTTGGCAGTTCTGTAGATTTTGTAATGGTTCGGCTGCTTTGCAAGTTTCAAAACATTGGGGGGAAAAAAATGACCAACAAAAAATCAAATTTTTGGAATTTTTTTTGACGGTATTAATAATTACTTTGGCAATTGCCGGTTGCCAAGATGAATTCCAAGGGCTGAAATAGCTTGGTGTATCTGTCAGTAACATTTCTATAGCTAACAGGTTAAGTATCAACACGATTTTCGACCACAGTCAGATTTGGAATCCATCTTTCCTGTGGGAACGATTTTCCACAGCGCGTTCTCAAAAGAGTTAAATATAGTTAACCACAAACAGACAAAATAAGAATTAAACTTGGGAAATTTGAATTACAAAAAATAAATTCACAAAAGCTATTAAACATTCAGGTAAAGTTAATTTACCCAACCTCTACTCAAGCGATCGCTAAGGATTCATGGCAAGGCCTGTGGTATGTCTGTATGTGGTGTGGGTAGAAATAATGTTTAAAAAGAAACTCACTTTACAAGTACTCTAAATTATGATGGTAGAACGGAAATAGTTTTAAGAAGCATTACTTATAATATTGTAGTTGGCTCATCCTACAAGTTTTGCAGTGCGTATGTCACATTTTTACTCTAAAATTAGTACAGTAATTAGTAAATGAATGGCTTAATGTTATA
>JAUZNK010004657.1:0-10320 GCA_035046665.1 Euphysa ruthae | reverse complement strand
AAAAAATTTGTTGGTCTATATTAGTGTTTGTTAATACATAATTATATTCATATACAAATATGTAAGCGTTACCAACGTTAAATAAATAAATGAATAAATGAATGCTGTCTGCCACACCGTTGATACCAGTGGATCCCCAACTCCTCCGTGTCGACTGATTTTCTCATGATAAAATCAATAACTATAAGAAACATGGTGACAAAATCAGCCTTGTCTGACACCCGTTTTGATAGGGAAGTAGTCAGTGTTTCCTTCAGCCATCTTGATGCAATAGCGGCTGTCCTCATATATGTTCTGGATGATATTGATGAAACGTTGCGGGATACCATAATAGGCTGCTACTTTCCAAAGTGTTTCCCTGAGACAAATGCTTTCTTGAAATCAACAAAGTTGATGATAAGCGGCTTTTGAAATTCTACGCATTGTTCAATGATGTTCCGAAGAGTAAAAATCTGTTCGCAACACGATCTACCTTTGAGAAAGCCAACTTGTTGGTCCCTTAACCGTGCATCGACCGCGTTCTTCAGGCGTTCTAATAGCACTATGCTCAGTACCTTGCTAGGAATGGATAACAACGTAACACCTCTCAGTTATTGCAGTCACCAAGGTTGCTTTTCTTGGTAGCGTCACGATGACTCCTGTTTTCCAGTCGAGTGGTACATCTTCTTGTAGCCAGTAGCTGTTGACCATAGCAGTAAGCACTTGCAATGATTTTTCCCCACAATGCTTTAAAAGCTCTGCTGTTATTTCATCCTCCTCCACAGCTTTGTTGTTCTTCAGCATTCTTATAGCTTTAATAATCTCTTCTTGGCTGATTTCGGCCAATTCCACGTCCAACTGATCTTGTTTCTCGCAATCATCAAAGTTGAAAAATGAAGTGGGGCTAGGTTGATTTAAAACTCCGACAAAGTGCTCTAACCAACTCTGTCTTTGTTCCTCCAGTGTAGTAAGGACCCTTCCATGTTTATCCTAGATAGGTATGGCAGATGCATTGGCCTGGCCAGATAAATCTTTAACTATGCCATAAAGAGCTTTGAGGTCATTGTTGTTTGCCGCCCTTTGAGCTTCTTCGCTTTTCCTTTCAAAGAATTTCGCCTTGTCCCGCTTGCAACTGCGCTTCACTTCTTTGTTGACATTCCAGTACTGCACGTTGAGCTGATTGGATTTACTATGTGATGATGCCTGATTTTGTTTGATATTCTTTCTTGAATCAATCAGGTCCCAGGTTCCTTTTGAACTCCATGGTTGCTAATCCTGCAAAAACTCTGTATTTGATCATTGTTGATAGGGATGACTCAGTTACTGATGTATTAATTGATAGTCATACTTTTCAAAATTCATCTACAGTAAAACTTCTCTGTATTATTATCTATATTGTCTTTAATTTTGTTTCTCATTCCAAAGCAATGTGTGAAATTGTAAACCGACGTTCTAAAGCTTTAATCTTATGCGCAACAGTCTAAGTCAACAAAAGGCCACTCGTCTGGGAAATTCATTTATTTTATCTGCTTTAAGCTGTTGCCCAGTAATCAGGATGTTCTGTAGTAAATCTGCAAACAAACTTATCAATTTGAAGCAGAAACGTGTTGTACATACCATACTTAATAATCCACAAAATCCTTTTTACGAGGCTTAAAATGTCACCGGATCCAAAACTATACATCATAGGAACCTTGAATTTCTCTTCATTGAAGTTTTCAAATCTTTAAGTTTTTTGAATTATAATTTTATGCATCGCTCCCGGATGTTTCGCTCCCGCACCTATTATTTCACTACCATAGTTTTTATAAGTAAAAAATTAAAGCAATAAAAATTTTCAAACATTTTTAGATAATATAATTTGTAACTATTTCTCTTCTTGTATTTTCTTCTACAAATCTTCATCAAATGGGTGTAAAGTCTAGCCTGTTATATTTGTTGTCTTTGAAAATTGCTGATCAACCACAAATCATGATTGTTGCTTTGTAATAACTGCTTTTCTAAATCATGCTGAAAGTATATATAGAAAAAGGTTGCTGATTTTATAAATTTAGTTTCTATGTAGAGTTGTTTGTTTATTTTTATATTTGAAATTATTTCAATTTTCAGTAAAACTACTCGTTGCTCAAATAAACTAATTGTTGGATAATTTTATGTATACATGTCAAAAATCGTCAGCTAACTATTATTATGGACGTTAACGTGTATTTCGTGGTCGGCTCGAGAAACTTCGGCTAAACCACAAAAAACCGCATCCAATGCATTACTGCAACTTGGCCAAGGTGTTGAAATTGAAACTATGAAGCGAGGTTTGCGAGCTGAACGCAGCCCCAACTTGCCTTGTAAGCCAAACAAGTTCAACGAGTTAGTAATTGAAGGGGAATGAGCTACGAATGGAAACATTAACAATCCAACAAATTTTCTGCTTCATGGCAATGGTGGTACTGCAGACGAATGTAACAAAAATATATTAGCAAGTTTCGGACTTCTGGCTAACCCTCAAATCATGAGGATAAATTTCGAATATTCTACAATGCGAGCGATAGATGCAGTGGGAATGATCGTGAAAAGTTGTTTCTTTCACTTTTGTCAAAGCACTTACAGAAAGTTACAAGAATTTGGACTTGTAAGAGAATATGAAAGCAATGATGTCTTTAAAAATTTCTGTGGGAAAATTGACTCTCTATTGTTTTTACCAGTTATTAATGTGCCCGAAGGAATGGCGCATATCCAAGTAGGTAAAACATTTTATTTACCATAAACAAGGTTAAAGATAAATTTAGTTACATTTTTGATTATATACACATAATATAGTTGGATTTGCAACCTATGGTAGAGCCATTCGTTTAGTAGACTAATCAGAAGGAATGACGCTCATTATCTTGAAAGGATGCAATTAATGTACAAAACCCTATATCATGTTATTCACAAGAAGATAATAAAAAATTCATTAAAATTGTTTTGAATTGATTTCTATTTAATTCTAATATATTAATTTTATTTGCAAGTTGTTTTAGTGATATCAAAAATTAAAGGAACAGTTTTGTTCCAATAAATGATCCACGGATATTTAACAGAGTATTTACCGTACTTCGATGTTTTAAATATGTTTTAAGCGAATGAACATTTTACTCATGACAACAAGTGTTTTTTGTGTGATAATTATGCATTTGAGAAAATTCCAAGAAAAAGTCAAAGAAGATAGAAGGTAAGTCCTTCTTAAGAAAGTCAAAGAAAAACAAACAGTTCATAACAAGAATTTGATCATATAATACATTAAAATTTTTTAACAAACAAATATACCTTTTGTATTAAAATTAAATGTTGCAAAGTTGATGATTCCTAGAGATATTCTTTGGATTGAGCATATTCTATCGATATTAGGATACCCTTTTTGGCCCCAAATTTGACAGCAATAATTTAGATGAGAAGAGAATACTTAAAAATAAATTTATCTGAATTTTTTTGTAGAATTTTCGAAGGCTCTAGTTATTCTCCTATTGACTTCTGCAGTTTGATATTTTCACTCCAGTACTTTATCAACAAGTATTCGTAATTATTTAATATAGTATGATTCATAGAGAGGTTTTCCGTTGATTATAAGCTTTTTGTTTAATTGATATTTTTTATTTGGGCGGTGAAATATTAGATACTCTGTTTTATCAGTGCTTAAAGGTTACCATCTAGCCAATCACACTAACAGCGGAGGTCAAGGTTAAATTTTTTTACAAAGGTCTCTTGCTGATTTACTTTTGTATAACAGATTGATGTCATCTGCAAAGTTATGTACTGTGGAGTTTTTTATTCAAGCCATAAAACCGGAGATTCCTGTGGCTGAAGGTCTAGTGAACTATTTTGAATGTAACTATTGTGCTGGCAGGTATAGGGCGTTAAATTCTCCTAGTAATATGATTTGTATGCAGCGTATTCCACCTCGATTTCCCCCATAAATGTGGAATTTACATGAAAATCTACTAAATGGAGAACGAAGCTCCAACAACCAATGCAAAGACTGGTTCAACCGATTCCGCAACCTTTACACTTTTCTGTTTGCAATTCGAACTTTCAAGGAAGATACTTAGATAGGGTTTCAAATATTTGATACCTTCAAAGTTTTCTTCAAAAAAAGGTGGGTCAAAAAACTTGTAGAGACCGTATCATGAAAATGTATATTTCAAGAGTTATAAACACTTTAAAAAAAAGTACAATACACAGACTGTATTGTATTTTGTTTCAATAAAAGCAATATTAATTATATAAGTAAAACCTATGCATTTGACTTTGGGTTTAAATTTTTAACTATTTTAGAAGAGTCTATAGCTAAATAAATATATGTAATTCAAAAATAAAAATTTAAAAAAATACTCTAAAATTTTTACAAATAAATCTACTCCTCATTCTCACTACGCCTGCACTACCACAGCCTTCACCAGAGTTTGAATCTTCGTTCCCGTTGGCGTTCTCACAAGATTCGTTGCACTTGCATATATCGGTACATGAAAGGTTGTTTTTACGGTACTTACAACGGTCGGAAGTGCATCCCGTTTTGCAGCTACAAACACTTAACTAGATCATTGCAAATGGCGCAGGAAAGTTTTACCAGATAATTTCCTTCTTTCTCCCATTCGTAACCATCAAGAACGTTTAGTTTCTGTATTGGCATATGCGAATTTTTTAAAACCATTTATACATAGTGACTACGATAGACTTTTTTCTTCAGGGCAAACATTGTAGGCGGGAACTTACTTACGTTTGATTGATACTTTGAAAATAAGTACCAGAGTATTTATGGAAGCGTGTTGAATGGAATACTGAAAGCACCGTAGAATTTGATGACAAAATTTTCTAATTTTTATAGCGTTTATATAGAAAGAAGTTGCATAGCGTTTCCAAGCGACGAAAATGCTTTTAGTACTTCGGCATGATTTATTTTGACTTTTTCTGATTTTCCAGTCCAAAATTTTTAGCCATTCGTAAAGATCGATAGCAGATTATCAGTAGCAGCAAGACATCCTTGTTTGGCGAAAAAATAGCACTTTCACAAAATTATTTACGTTTCACAATTAAAACTGCCTGAAAATCAAATATTATCCTTTCATGACCATAACTTTGAAATTCACAGTTTTCAATATTCGTTATAATCTTGCTATCTTACTCTACGAGATAGAGGATATTCTTGATTTCCCTTCTGCTTTACCAGCTAAGTTACATTTTAGGTCTTATTTTTGTCTGTGTGTGACATCAGAGTGTGTGTCATCAGAGTGTGTGCTATCAGAGTGTGTGACATCAGAGTGTGTGATGCTAGTTCACCATTTACTTATTGTTCTGTGACGCATTGTTCTAGCTTTTAGTGATTCCTTAACGTTGTGCCTGTCAAAAACCAAGTAAATTTCTTGGAATCATTTGCCAATCTTTAAAACTCGCCTGGTAAACACTTTCAAACAGTTCTGAATTTAAAAAAAAAAGATTAACAGTAGTAGACACAATTAATAAACCCCTAAAAACACAGGCATCACGGTCTCGCTAAATAAGGCTACAATAAAACCATCTATCGCAAAACATCTATCGCAACATCTACCAATAATGCTCTTTCAGGGACTTTACTTATGCTTCTGAGTTTCCCAGTGGTAACTAAAGTCAAACCTGGAACCCATGTTAGTCCAAACCTTGTGGACATCACTGGAGGTGTTACCAGCTTTCTCGTCTATGTCGGCATTATCAAGAATACGAACGTAAGCAGATCCCAAGTGCCACTCCTGCAAACCATTCCAATGGACGATACCAGACCTGGTGACATTATCGATTGGAATGCTAGTGGACCAAACTACGAAGCTCATCAAATGAACATATGCTCATTCAAATCAATCGAAGTTAATATTAAAGATATACATGGTAAAAGTATAGATTTCAACAAATACGACTTAGCTATTAGAATCGGAATTCGCAAAATAAAATGAGAGTCCCAGTAAAGCTTAATACTGATACGAAAAGCTTCCAATCTCTTTATTGCTATTACCAAACGGCTAGAGCATTGCCTCATTACTTACAAGGAGGCAGGATTCCTTGGAAACCTTTGAGAAGGAATCAAGCGTACAGTAGCCCCTGTAATGAAAAGTGTTTCCAAGGCTGCTCTGCCAATGGCTCAACAGGCCGTCTCAGCTGCTCATAACATGTATGGTACCCTAAAAGATAGATTAAAGGCTGCAGCTCAAACAGCAGCCACCAAAGAAACTTGAAAATCTCATTAACGCGCAGTGTTTACCGAAGCGATCTTAACACACACCTTTGTGAGTTTTACTCCCCAACACAGGCTGATATGATTAGAACATATCTCGAGCTGGTAGAAGCCAAAGGTTACCTAGATCACACAAACTAGCTTCGTTTTGAAGCGGGCGCCGAGCGAGAATTTATCAAAGTCACCGATAGTTATGTCAAGGTAAAATTTCAGGTCGTATGCACTGCAGCGGGTATCCTAACTGGTAATAAGTTAGCACTGACCAATCAGTTTGCGGAAAGTCTGCTTAGGAAAATTACTTTAGCAGATAGATCTGTCTAACCTCGATGAGCAGTGATATCCCTATCAAGCAATGCTACTCACGCTATTGTCCTTAAACAAGACTTTCAACAAACATGCAGCTAGAAAATTGGGCAAAAAAAACGTTCTTTTATTTCTGGGAGTCAACGCCGCTTCCAGATACAGGCAAAGTCGTGACCACAGCATCATTTAACTATGACAAACGTAGTTACCCGGTAGTCAATGGGTAGCATGTTGGAACTCATATGGCTATATTACGATAAAATGGTATAAAGTAGAGTGGTTCAATTCATTCGGTCTATCACCAGACGCCGGCGATATCATACTAGGATACAGCGCATTATTTCCGAAGTGGCTTGATGTACGTTACCACCGGCTTGGTATCGGAGGTTACAGTTATAACACCGCTAATCTGCTGGCACTGTCTGCGCGATCTTGTGGGCACTATGGACTTTGGTTTTGCAAGAACAGCACATATGATGGTTCGTCGGTCCTGACAGAACAGAAAAAGATCTGCGTATACAAAGTCTTTTAAGACTTTAGGCCAAATTTGCCTATCTCTTTTTGCATCCCTCACTTGAGCAGCGATGATAATGGCTGAGCAATTTCTCCAAGGACCTGAGCGAAGAAGGACCGAAAACCAGCTCAATGTTGGCCATTTTTCATAAAACGAAGCATTTTTCCATGTTGGATAGCCGATGTTTTTGCAAACCTTACAATCCCTTCTACCTTTTGTTTGCTTCAGTTTGTCGCTGGTATATTAATCTTACCATTATCCACGTCTTTGGCTATGTTTCGTTCAGTGGAACGAGAAATGGTAGAGCAGTTTTCAGTATATAATCTCGCTCGTGCTTAGCTCCACGGGCTAGACTTTCTAGGTTATGCATGAGTTTTCGTAGCATGGATTTAGACTGAGGCATACTATATATGTATACTTTCAATATAGCATGACATTTTGCCCACACTATGATAAACATTGCCCAAAATTCGTTAGAGTTCTGGCGCCAAGACAAGAAGAGAGCGTTGCGGTTTGCTATGCTTCTCACCACTGGACCTGTGATTCACCTTATATTCACCACCGAACTACCCGAACTCACTCGATCTGCGTGTTGGAGATTGATAGGTTTACTTGAACACATGGCTTCATTAATTTTAATCGACGATGTTGAAACAAAGACTAAACCTTTGACTTCTAAAAATCTTGATATATCACTCAAAAAGATTTTTTATGGCTCTGGATGATTTCAGGGCATTACCGTACTCAATTTGAAACTACCAAAAGGCGCTGCCTCAAAGAAAGCGTCCGTAAATGGTTATCGAACCAAGTGGTCGGAAAATACATGAAGACTCGGCCTTCTAAGGCCGTGTTTCCTCATTTTACTGAGAATCGCTCCAAAAAACTTTATCAAGTCGATCTTCTCTTGCTCCCACATGATAAACTCTGTCACAAGACAAAAAAGTTTGACACTTGTAAACATGGCCTCTCGTTACAAAGCCGCTATACCATTAACGTCGAAGTCAGCGGACAAGACTTTCGTCAGATTTATTAGCATATTCAAGAATGGACTGTTTGTATGGCCAAGCGCGTTAATGGTCGACGGCGGACATGAATTCAAGGAGTAAGTAAGTAAGCTTATGTCAAAACACGGGGTTCGAGTCCGTGGAGCACAACCAGGACATAATATATTGTAGAATTTCGTTGAACCTTGTTCAGAATGCAGGCCCAGCAAGAACTAGACATTGACCGTGACAATCGTGAATGGGTAACACTTCTATCAACTATAGTGGAAGATATGAATAACACATCCAACGCAAATAGGTCGCATTAGTAGCCCAGAAAACCGGCACACATAGGACGCTGTTGCCTCTCGGTGTGATGGTCTATGTTGCTACAAAAGAAGAAGTCCCAAAGGGCGCTGGCCGTCGGCGTGCGACTGATCCGTGGTGGACGCATAAGCCCTACACGATTTTACGTCAAATTTTTGATCATGGGCAATCCGCTCTATATTATACTGCATTTTCACAGCATGAGTTCACTAGGTCACAGCTGAGACCTGTGAATCGTTAGAACTACTATTCGTCAAATGTGTCCCTATCAAAATATTCTTCGCGGCGTAGGTCAAATCCGGCCATATGCGGATCCAAGAAATCATCGTATTTTGACTCATTCTGACATTTGTCGAATCGGTTATTTTTCGGACTTAAGGGATTTTGGGTCATAATCCGGACCCCAGTAATCATTGCTGTCAGGAAGGAGCATGGAATTATGAAACTGATCATCACGTTTGTGTCTGCGATTACACCAGATAGACCTTCTTATCTGTGACGATAGTGGAGCACAGCCAAATTTCGTTAGATGCAGTGCTTTTCAAAGCCTGGTTGAATTCCACCCCTTGGAAATACTCACGGAAGAGATTGAGTTGAACGTATTCTGGCTAGCACCACATCAACCCTTTCACAGCTCGTTACGTTGACGTTAACCCTTTTTGGCAGAACTGTTGGCAGAACAAACTGACCGCGGCTCGCCGCGCACCTTGCAGATGCATCGTACATCGGTTTCGAATTGCTGGATGTTTGATCCGGCCCATTTCTTCAGCATTTTGTATGGGCCTTCTTTTCACCAAATGGGGGAATCTGCCCATGGTCTCCTCAACATATTACCTGACAAATTCGACGATCCAGGTAGTCGAGTATGATCTTGAGAGTCTTGGTTGAAACCTTACAATACTCGTCAAACTCTATGACCTCAGCAAGATTTTCGAGTCAATGGACGTAGGGTCCCACTTATCTATCGGCATCGTGAGGTTGATGCAGAAGTAACGATATAAGGTCTGAGATTGGTGGGATTCAAAGCCAAGACGAGTCACAGTAAAGGTGTTCACGACCCGCTCCGTCTTTCCGCCTCCACCCTAACCAGTCAAATACGTACAACTCGCAGCAGCCACCATGAGTTCAGACGGAAGAGGAGCAACATTGCTTGCTTGCAATTCATGTTGCCCAGCAGTTTCGACTGTCCAAGCTGCAGCCTCAGGACGCCACTCGTATCCAGGTTTCTTGTGTTGTCATGTTTGATACCTCTTTGTGAGTAGGTTTTCAACCTCAATTGGAAGTGACATGATGCAGATGGCATCTGTGATTACTCGTAGGACGTCTTCTTAAGAGAAACGTCTCAGCATCCTTTGGGGCACAAAATTGGTGTACGCAAGTACGAATGACCGTATATTTAAAATAACCGAGCTCTTGCTTTTTCGTCTTTATATTTAATGTAGTTGACATTGTCAACTTTCTGGAAATACCATAGCCGAATTTTTCCTCCTAGAACTTTGCAAATGTGAGCAGCTTCGTTGTAGTCACGGATAATAATGCTAGAATCGTCACCATACCTAGCGCATTTTCCAAAGAACTGGAGAGCAAAGTCTCTGGGTGGAAATTTGATCATTGGTTTAGTGCCAATGCTATAAAAAATCTGATGGTCAGTAGCTTCTCTCATATCCCCAGAGTGAAGTAAGTCTTTAAGCTCTGGAGTCGTGATCCATCCCTGGTTTTCACGTAAATGCTCTCCCACTCGACCGATGGTATACGGAAGAGTGTTTGTATCAAACAGCAAAGCGGAGAGTTAGTTTGAGGACATCAACACACCCTCTACCTTCGCTCGATGCATCATGCTCGTCGGGAATCAATACTCACGCACAAATAGGCTGCCCCCATATCCAAATGGTGATACTCGTTTCATGGCCTACTTAAGATACGGCCTTATATGTTACATTTTTGAACACAATTCTAAGAGGCCGGTTTTTGGATTTTAT
>JAUZNK010004656.1:0-10320 GCA_035046665.1 Euphysa ruthae | reverse complement strand
ATATATACATATGTATATATATATATATATATACACACACATATTTGTATGTATGTGAAATAAAAACCCTAATATGTTATTTATCTCATGTTAGCAAAATTTTCTGTCCTTGATACTATGAACGAAGCTTTATCAAATGATAGAAAAAAACCTTTGACAAACAAGTGATTTTTCCTTGTAGTTTCAAATTATTATTCTCTTGCTTAAATATGTGGAAATTGTGTGATAGGTTAAGAAAGTTGGAATATTAATTAGAGAATACCTTTACTTTTTGTATTGCTACATTATTTCAGCTAATTTTTTCATTTTAGATAATGTATTTAGTCATGATTTTGTATTTAATACATGAAAGGTTGAAATAATATAAGTTTTGTGGCTTTACGGATCATTAAATTTAATAAATTCTTCTTGTTTTGAATGGAGACCCCATTCAATCATAAATACACCAAAACAATTTAAAAATAAGCTTCCAATATTTTATATATTTGTTATAAAATCATTTATTATAATTCATTATCTAATTATACTAATTATACCAAGAGCCAAAAAAAAATATTTTTGACTAAATAACTTTCTATTGTATGTTTCATAAACAACATCAACTTAAACCACAAAAAATTCTCTCGCACTTTTTTTGTTTATTAAGCAAATTACATGTATCGACTTTTTCAAGGTGAATATTTATTTGTTCAAAAAAGCTCTGCTAATATATAATGTTCTATTTTTTTTTTTTTTAATATTGCTATCACAGATTTTTAAGCACACTGCATTTCAGTAATTTTAACAGGGTGCAGACCACAATAATTTGCAACAATCCAGATTCTGTATAACTCAGGAAGAATGAAAGAATTTAGTGACCATACCATTCAAATGAAACTAGGAGTATAATTTCTGGCTTAAGTTTATAGGTTTACGTTACCTGTGTATTTAAACTAATGTTGTGTACATATTGGGTAATAAGTTCTCAATTGATAAAACTACAGGTCTTTCCTTTTTTTTGAATTTTGTAAAACATTAATTAAAATTAAACATTCCTTACAGAATTTTCTGCCAGCTAAATTTCTTTTTGGCTTCCCAAATCATTTTAGCTAACTAACAACAACTTAATTGTTTTGATCATTGACAATTGGGTGGGGGAATTGGGGGAAGGAGGACAATTAAACAAAAAACTCAACATTAGGGTTGTTTAGCAACGATATACATTCTGATGTTTAATAACCCAAGACTTTATCTTAGTTTATCAATATTCTTGACTAGCATCATGTAAAAAAAATGAATTGAGCATAAAATTGTATTTATAAAAATAAATCTCAAACGTATTTTAATGTCAAGTTGAATTTTTTTTAAGGATTTTAATGAAAAAAAAAATTACATCTTTTCCTACTGATGTCTATGTCTAAGAAATTGTGAATGGATTGGTAATGATACTGTTACTTAATTCTGCAAAATATTTCTTTTTGTGGTATTTACAATAAATTTCAAACTAACAGAACATAATTTAAAATAAGCTATCCTCACACAAAGAGTTCTGCTTTTTGCACTTATATATAGTTAGTGAAAACTTCTGACAGTCCCTAATTTTCTTTCAAATTATTTTATTTACAAATTCTGCATTTTCATTTTCATTTTGGAACATAATCTTTTTTAGAACATGCATGTAATTCTGTTAACTCAGTTTGCTAGTATATGCCCGTGTTCTATGATACTTTTCTTATTATCCTCTGATATGGACGCTCTGTTTTAAAAAGGAAAATCAACTTATAGACAAAATTCATAAGAGGATTTTAAAAACAATCTGCAGTAACTTTGTTCTTGATGAATTGTTATTGACAACAGTTGTAGTGTGCACACAAGAGATTTACAGTTGTTGCTGGCTAAAATTTTTAAATCAATCAATCAAAAATATTTTTATTATATTATATTATATTTGTATTCATCTATTTAAGTGTTACCAATGTTAAATAAATCAGCGTATCTAGGTGTTTGCGGAGAATCACCGATTTTCTTAAGGTCATACATCAAAAGTAAAATAAAAAAAGTTAAAGTGAAAACTTGCCCACTTTGTTAAAATCACAGATTTTATAAAATTTGCATGTTACTGACAATATTTCAAAACAGCTGTTTTCTTAGTTGGCAAACATTGAGTGGATTGATCATTTTTAAAGAGATATTTTCTCAAAGAAGCAATAAACTGGCAAAAAAAAATTAACATAATTTCTACAATGCAGCCATCAGAAAATTTCATACAAGAAAAAAAAGCAGTGCCAAAAAAGAAGAAAATTTGAATTACGACTAACATGATGTTATGAGTTTAAGGTTTTAAATAATGTAATGTTTTCTATAGATATCAAAACTGGAAGTAAAATCTAAAAGAAAAAATTATCATGATAGCTTCATTTGTATATTAGAATATTCTTATCTTTTATGAAAAGAGGAAGAATTAGCACTATAGAATTGATTACAAAATTTTATCTACAAATTTCTAGGAGTGGTACTGAAATCAAGACACTTGAACGAGATGTTTTTAATGCAATCCATCTATAGACAACATGATTCTGGCCATAAGCATTTTGGTACTTAGTTTTAAAAACTGAGTACCACAGATGGTCCCAAAGGGTTACTCTGTATCTCCATAAAAAATATCTCTTGTTCTACGAAGATTGATATTACCATAAATTTGTTAGTGTCAATGCAATTTATTGTTTCTTTTAATATTTTAGTTAATGTCAGTGCTGGTATATGATATAGAAGATATCAAAGTAAATGATATCACTGTATACAACATTTGGTAAGAGAAAACAAACAATTTCCCAAATAACATATTTCTTTCTCATTTCTAGTTTTGTAAAATAATGCATTAAAGTTACTAAACTTTTATTTACAATGTGAGACCATATTTATGCTCCAAGCAATGTGCCAACTAATAGAAAATTCAATTTTTAAATTTATAAGTATTCAAGCAAAAAAAAAAAATTTTTTTTTTATTATACACCTGTCATTTTTTTCCATATAGTAAGAAATATTTAGGTGTATCGAAAATAAATGAAATTATAAAAAATTAAAAGTCTTATTTTCCAATGCAATTTGCCAAAATGAGGTGAATTTAAGCTCAAATGAACATTTCTGCAAAATTTTGTGATTTGTTTATCATAAAACGTTTGTAAGAGGTTAAATTTTCATTATACTTATTAATAGTTGTCTCTTCGTGTGAAATGTCATTGAATATCTGTTAATACATTTATAAAGTAACATACACCGTTCCATTGCATATTTGTGGGTAAATGACATACAGTGGCATGATCTCTTTATTGGTCATAGTATTTTGCATCAATTTATCAAACTTTCATGCATTGCCTCACCCTCGAGGAATTTTAAGGGTGAGACCCTTAAACAGGTCAATTTTTTTGTTCAAAAAATTATATCGTTCTTGATAAATGTGTTTCTGTTTTAAATGGTGATTCAAATTTTTAATTTTGATTGTTTAGTTATTCTTTTATTTTGAAAACTTCCAATTTGTTTTTCAAAACTTATTTTTTTTTGATTTTGTGTGAATTTAGAAAACCTTGTTTTCGATAATTAGTTTTTTTCCTAATAATTTTTGTTATTGAAATTCGCATGAAAATGTTTTGCTAATTGCAGTTTCTCTGGTTGATAGGTGGCAATTATAATTATAAACCACAATCCAACTTTGTGATTTTCAGAAATCATTTCTTTGTCAAATCCAATTTTTTATCTTTCTTTTTTATCTTTTTTTTGTTGTTACAGGCAAACACAGCACAGACTCACTGAAGCTAACATATCGATTGCGTACAATGGTTTTTTCAGGAAAGATACGTTTCCGTTTTTACAAAAAGTGTATAATGGATTTGTATATAAAGATCGAAAATATAGAATCGAGTTCAGCAGTATAGGAAATTGTAAGAATATTTAATAGAATAATATTTCTCATTATTAGTTTATGTAAGTTTATGTAAGGTATCTTAAAAACCAATCCTAGATGCAAGACATAAAAACATATTCTGAGTGGGAATATAAATGAGAATGCACATAAGAAAATTATTTAAGTGTTAGATGTTAAATAAGTTAGATGGAAATTAGGAGGGACATTTTATTTAGTTTAGTGCATAGGCTGTTTATTCTATTTTTTGGGCTAAAGGAACAATCCCATAATTAAAATAGTAAGTATACAAGTTTTTAGGTAGGTAGGATTCAGTATTTGTATAATGAATTAGTCTCACTAGATAAGTTGTTCTATAGACATAGACTTGTTGCATTAGAAGTAAACACCTCTCAAATTTTAATTTCCAACACATAATATTTTACTTAAATATTTTTAATCAATTTTACATTTAATTGATTAATATTTTAGATTAAGTAATTCAATAATATTTCTGTGGCACTTTAGGTTGTACCACTTAAGGTTATACTGCTTTAGGTTATATTAGATTCTATGAAACTATTTTATTAAATACTAACATGTGTTTGGTATTGTTAAGTCTTTTCTGTCTGTTCTAGTCTTATCTATGATTGTTTATTACGTTTTTGACTGATGACATAGTCTAATTAACTTACCCATGTCCGTTCTTTTATAAAAAGTAACATTTTATTTTTTCTCTGCAATCAAGTGTTATTTTTTTCTGAAATTTAGTTTTTGGTACTGAGCCGATGTATGCCCAAATAATGTTTTCATTTTAAGTCTAAAAAAATTTTTCTCAAAATTTTTTAAGCTTTTAGATGAAGTTAGATGACCTTAGAACATTTTTTGACCTTTATTCAATATTTATTTAAATTTTTCTCAAATTTTTTTTTAAATAAAAAAAAATTTCAGGAGTGGAGAATCACAGAAACTCTTTCAGAGACTAAGGCTAAGAATAAGAACACTATTTCATGTTATTGAACAAAGAAAATATAGCATTTTTAACTTGAAAAGCATATTTTACTATATGATCAAATAATGGTTGGATATATTGAAAATGTGGATATCTTCAATTGATTTTACTTTTGATATTTACAAGATGTTGGCCTTCTTGTAATTTTCTTTGGAAAGTTCTTATCTAATTAAAGCTTTAATAAAAATCCCTTTTACAAAAACACCTTCTGATGAGTTTTTTAAAAATGTTGATTTGCTTTTTGTTGTTGCTATTACAGTTGCTTTAAAGCCTGTCAATGCTACTTTAAAAATCATGAATCATAAAACCATGCGTATCATATTGCCTTCATGGTGTGTTTTAAAGCAAAACATTAAGGAAATAGAGGTGGCTTACAATGCTAGTGACGTTATTTCTGGAGGAGAGCAGGTGAATTATACAGAAGGTTTCTACAGTCTTACGGAATATTTCATTGAAGTAAATGTGCTGGTGTGCAAGTTATATGAATTTACATTTTATCTTGTCTATCATAATGGATACAGTCTACCTACCTACATGTCTATGAATTCCACTTGCAGTGGTAATATAATTTTATTTCGTTTCATTGTTTTTTATTTTACTCTTTAATCTTCAATTATCGGTTAATTTAAGTACTGTTGTGGAATTTTGAAAGATTGAGTTTGGTATGAATTCTTTGTTTCTTAAGTTTTTGAAGTTTTGTTTATTAAAAAAGGGAAAAAAGATTTTTGAATTTTTGAAAAATTTATATTAATAATTCCTTTAATTTTAGAAAACATGGTTTATTTGGGTTTATCTGCCAGATCTAAAAAAAATATTTATAGTTGTATTTATATTTAAAGTTAAATATTTATAGTATTAATTATTTGGAAATTTGGAAATTTTTCCTCCAGTGCCACTGAATTTAATAATAAAGAAATAGGTAATTTTTTTTTTTTTTGCCCTGATAACGTTTTCTCTGACTCGAAAGAATTTCGGATACTTTATCTCAATGTAGTATCAATTTATTTATTTATTAATTTAATAAATTAATAAATAAAATAAATAAATTTAATCAATGTGTCCTTATAATGGTGCGCAGGTTAGGTACTTTCGGTAAAGTATGTTGGTTGGCAGGAGCTCATTTTTTGATATTGAGAAGTATTAACATTTAGTGAGCTTTTTAATTTTTCCGGACTGTGTGATCAACTATTCTCCAATACTAAAATCAACTTTAGAGTCCAGCAAATTGGGTTATTAAAGAACTGCACTGTACTCATGTTTGCATGGAAATTTACAGCATTATCACTTTAAACCAGGTTTTAGAGGTTTCTCACCTTTAAGATTCTAGCTTTTTGATCTTATATTTCTTTAAAACCGATAGATAGATAGATAGATAGATTATCTATCCTTATTTTATCGTTGCCTAAACATTAAATATAAACTTTTTAATTTGCTAAAATCTACTAAACTTAAATCCTACATACGTTGGGTAGAATTTTGCCTTGGGTAAATTACATACAATGTCACATGTGACAGCTATTAAAATGCATTTTTGTTATTTCCTTGTTTTTTTGTTTGTTTGTTTATTTTCTTTTGTTTTCTTTTTATAAAGAAAGTAGTTGTGTTTCCAGCTGCTGCTCATCAAAATGATACCAAAATCTCACCATTTATGGTTTCTATCATCGTAAGCTCTATTAAAGGATTATAGCTTCAGATTTTCTTTAAATAAAAATTGAAACTTACTTAAGTACAAAGCATCAAATAAAAATATTAATTACCCACTGTAACAATTCCTGCTAATTACACTTAGGAAGTATTACTGTTACTGTTTCTATATTACTTAATGAAAAGATAAATATTAAATATAAATATGTAAAAAGATGAAATTAGTGAAAATTTTTACTGTTTTGAAATAATTCAGTAACCGGTTTTACAAGAATTTTTTTAATACTTTGGAATATAAAACTGCTTAGTTCCGGTCCGTATCAAAATACCTGTAGCTTAAAATATTGTATAATGCACCAGAAGACTTGGAAAAAAAATTTTTCTAGATGTCAGTTATTCGTTAAATAAATGATTATTTCTTTTAGTCAATAAAGATGCTCCTATATTTACAAATTTATATAGTATGAATTCAACTTCGATCACTTTTCAATGGGAACCATTTCATCAAGATTTGTACTATTCCCCAAATCTTCTTTCGTATTACATAGCTATAAAATGTTATCGTGTAAAAATTGCTTGGTATAAGAGAGTTTTCCAAGTGCCTGGTAATTTTACAGAATACACATTGATTGGTTTATATCCATTTACTAAATACAAAGTTTATTTTAATACAATAAATGATAAAGGTCGAGGGAGAGGATATGCTATTAGATATATTATTACTCCACCTGATGGTAAGCATATTTTTTTTGATTTGCTAAAAAATTTTTAAGTTTATTTTAGAGATACTTTCAGTGCTATGGAAATTATGATCCATAACATGAAAGTAATATATCATTGACAGCCTTTCTTGAAGACAGATAGATTGTTCGATGTTAGAAATCATAGTTTCTTGTAATTTAGGCACTTTTAGAAAAATATGTTTTACCTATGACATGCCTAACTATACTAAATATATGTATATATTCCTCAATGTATTTTTAAAAAATTCATGCTTCTGCTGTGCTGAAATTAAAAAAAAAAAATGAAATATTATTTGTGATGATTTAAGGTTGCTGTGCAATTTTTATTTGCTCGCTCTTTATGACGTTGCTCCCCTATCCTTACCTTTTCATTGCCCAAACAATAAATAAGAATTTTGAAATTTGCTAAAATCTGCTTAACTTAAATCTTACATACGTCTTTCGACTTGGGTAAACAGTGACAGCTATTTTCATGAATTTTTTATTTTTATTTTTTGTATGTTTTCCTCCTTTTTCGTTAAAGAAAGTAGTTGTGTCATAAATTTCCAGCTGCTGCTCATCAAAATGATACCAAAATCTCACCATTTATGGTTTCTACCAGCTCTATTAAAGGATTATAGCTTCAGATTTTCTTTAAATAAAAATTGAAACTAAATTAAGTACAAAGCATCGAATAAAAATATTACTTACCCTCTGTAACATTTCAATTCCTGCTATTTACACTTAGGAAGAATTACTGTTGCAGTTTTTATAATATTTTATGAAGAGAGAAACATTAAAAATAAATTCGTAAAAATATGAAATTTGTGAAAATTTTTGCTGTTTTGAAATAATTTAGAATAGGTAGCTGGTTTTGCAAGAAATTTTACTCTGGAATATAAAACTGTTTAGGTCCTCAGGAGTTGGTGCAGGAATTTAATTTGGGCGTCAGTAGTAAAGTGAATCTAATAATGGTTGATTCCTATTGCAGCTAGGGGTCTGGGGACTAAACCCCCTAGAAAATTTTGTTTTTTGGTTTCAAGCAGATCTCAGAAACGCGTACGTGAGCCAATATGGTCACTTGTTGTTCCGATTTTTCGCTAATCTTCCTAGTTGTATGAAACATTTGTAGTGCAGTAAATTCAGTAAAGTCCAGGAAAGGTAAACAAAATTCACAGAATTTTGATTACTTAGAGAGAAGGTGTAGTGTATCACTATCTTTTGTTTCTTTGGTTCCTTTCAGATACTCACGAAAAAGTTTACCAAATCTCTTACATAATAGCGTTAAAAGTGACTTGGATTTAAACAAACTAACCAGTTGTAATTAGTCGTTTGTTTTAATTACGTTATGAAGTATCTCATTTCTCCCATTGAATTGGATAATTATAATGGATCATGATTTCAGAACATGTTTTAATCAAGAATTTTCATTGGTTTTAACAATAATATCACTTTTGATTGGTCGTTTTTAAACAATGGGCTAATCTGGATAACAACAACAAGAACGCACATGATATTTAAAACAAAAATAATAACGAACCAAAATTCCATGAACTGAGTTTTATTAATGGAAATATTATCATATAGTATCGGCTTTTTATAAGCTTTGTTGGCATGGTGTTTAGAGCGCTCCTTACCATGCGAGAGGTACAGGGTTTGATGCCCCGGTCAGTTTTTTTTTTGTAAATTTTCTGACACCAGAGCCAAGCCTGTGGGCACTTTTATAATAAATTAGTTTGAAAAAACTATTTTTTGAGCCCATGTTAAAATAATCGACCAATCAAATAATCAAATACATCTAATTCCAATAACAATGTCAGGAGTTGAATGAGGTTTCTCCATCATAAATTTATTACTATCACCATTGAAAGCTCCTTTAAATGAGAATAACGTTCATTGTCTGATACGAATTTGTTTTGATGGCCCGGATAAGCTAAATGGTTTTGATCTAGAACACTTAGCTCACCACACATAATATTGTTGTAGACGTTAAATTGAGGTTTAAAATAAAAGGAAATACCTATTGTATTGTATTGCTTATCGATCGTCTTATTTAGTCTAGAGATCATTCAATCTCTTCTAAAGAGTAAATATGTAAATAAATAAACAATTTATCTTTGACGAAAAAATTTTCCGTAAAGTTATCAATAAAAAATCTTTTAAAATGGTTTGTTTGTTTACTTTACGTTCGAGACTTGTGAGTGACACGACGTGATACACTTTCCAGTGGTTTAAACTCCATGCAGATCCTTTCTATACAATATTTATTCTAAAAGTAAAAAAAGAAATGGGTATATCTTAATTTGGACACTCAAATTTGATATCCCCAAAATCAAAATTAACCCCTGCACTCCTGCCATATCAAAATATATATAGTTTAAAATATTGTATGATGCACCAGAATAACATGTAGCATTGATATAAAGAGTTTGAAAAAATATTTTTCTAGATTTTAGTTATCCGCTAAATTATTGATTTTTTCTTTTAGTGAATAAAGATGCTCCTATATTTACAAATTCATATAGTATGAATTCAACCTCGATCACTTTTCAATGGGAACCATTTCATCATGATTTGTACTATTCCCCAAATCTTCTGTGGTATAGCATAAGTATAAAGTCTGATCGTCCAAACATTACTGAGTGGAGAAGAGTTTTCCAAGTGCCTGGTAATTTTACAGAATACACACAGATTGGTTTATATCCATTTACTAAATATTGGGTTTCTCTTAATACAATAAATGATATAGGTATAGGTCGCCAATCTGCTGTTAAAGATATTATTACTCAACCTGATGGTAAGCATAATTTGTTGATTTTTAAACATTTTTAAGTTTATTTTTAGAGATATTTTCTGTATTTTGGAGATTATAATCCATAATTTAATGAAAGTAACATATATTTGATAGCCTTTTTATACTTCTGTAACACTTCAGTTCTTAATTTTCTTAATTTCACTTTTAAACTTATATCAGCAATGATTTCATGTTTAATTTTTTTTACAATGTGTTTAGTTTGAGATTAATTTGATATTTCATTTTTTGTTTTTTAGTAAATACTGTACCT
>JAUZNK010004655.1:0-10320 GCA_035046665.1 Euphysa ruthae | reverse complement strand
TGATGATACGAATAATAACATTTATGTGTTAATTTAGATTTATGTCTGTAATAATATAAATGATCTGTTGAGTGTTAAAGAAAATATATGCTATTTACATCTTCAATAATAGACATTAAAATACTGGCATAATACACACAAAATCTAAAAGCTAACATTTGTGGCGTCAATTCCAGACGGGTTTGTGCAGAGACTTTTAATCCACATTGCTGGGTAGTTTGCTCACATGACATTAAACTTGAAAACTTCTGTTGCTGTTGGCAGAGAACTAAGCTTTGGAATAAATGATAATTTCCCCAATTCTGTTCGCTTTCACCAAAGAGTATACCTGGAACACTCTTGAGAAGATCTACCATAGGGAAAGATTGTCTGTCATCAAAAGGTCTATTTATATGCAACAAGCTTTCTAATAAAATAAAATTTATGACAAGCTATAACGTTTTTAAAAATAAGATCAAGGAAACATTTTTTAGCTCTCTGGGTATATTTCGCAGACCTATTAACCTAATAAATATAGACTATAATTCTGTAAAAACTTGTTTTTTTTATTAATGGTTGCTTGATTTGCTTTGCTTTGCTTTACTTTGCTTTGCTTTTTGCGTTGCTTTACTTTTTACTTTGCTTTGCTTTTTGCTTTGCTTTGCTTTTCGCTTTGTTTTGCTTTTTGCTTGGCTTTTTTGCTTTGCTTTTTTGCTTTGCTTTTTTGCTTTGCTTTTTCGCTTTGCTTTACTTTGCTTTACTTTGCTTGCTTTGCTTAATAAATATGGTGGTTTGTAGGTTTAAACTGTTAGTGAAGTGAAGATACAGGATAAACACATGAGTATCATCACATATTATTTTTACGCAGGTTGATCCTTATTGTGTTATGCATTGTTGAATGATATTTCTGTTGACTTTGTTGTGTGTAGTTCTAAGGTCCAATCTTTTGGTTTTGATTCCTCTTTGCACTTCTCAAAGAACATTGTTGGAGTAGGTAACAATAAATCGTTTTTCAGAGTTAGCTGTTGCAATGTTATCAAGTTAGTTAGATATGCTGTCAATAAATTGTTTACTGTACACGAAAGGGTAACATCTTGCGGTGGTATTGGTGTGGAAATCTTTAGTTGAAGTTTACATTCCAAACTTCTAGCTCAACTTTTCTTGTTGCTGCTTTTTATACTCTATTCATAGTATCAGTCGAAAATAAGGTCGACGACACTCTTTCTCAGTAGTTCACTAAGGCATTTTTAAAATGATTCAACTAAGTTCTGTACTAGCCCCTTAGCCAGCCAATGAACGCTCCAGAGTGTTGCACATCTATCTACAATAACTGTTTCGATAGGTGATTGTAACCATGACGACATCTCTATCTGTAGATTTTGCTAAACTCATATCCCTGTCTTACCTTATAAACAGCAACGCTGGAATAGGTGACAGTTTGTATTTCAACTCTTCTTCTAACTCAAAACGGTTAGTACTTAGTAGACACATAATTCTTGCCTAAATAATTTCTGTATTATATACTTCAATCTCTCCAACGCTTTTCTTACTCAATACAATTCTGGATAGCTTTATGGAATCCTGTTGGCCAACTTAATTCGTAAATAATCATGTTTACCTATTGCAAATGCATTGCAAACATTGACATTTTCATTTGCAATGACACATGACTAGATGTTGAAGAGAAGTTTTGAATGTTTAAATGGATGTAGATGCAGTTTTTGATAAAAGTTCAAAGCTTTTAATGATCAATTTCGTCAGCTTTAATTCTTGATCAGAGTTCATACTTCACCTGAAAAATCTGGAAAATACCCTTATTTTTGAAAAGCTCAGGGAAAACCTGGAAACACACCTTAAAAAAAAATTACCTAGAAAAGTATATGTATTTTTAGGTGACTCAGAGAAAATATCTTTGAGCTATTTATATTTTTTATTTGCATTTTTTATAATCCTATTTAATAACACCAATTACTACTTTCATCTGGGAGTGGTAGAATTACCCCTCTTGTATAGCTTTTCTGTTTTTAGAGGAATTTTATTAATCTGATTATTTCTGATAAACAGACATTTCCAGTTGCTAATGACTGAAATTTATAAGTCAAACATTCATAACTCCCATGCTAATTCAAAACATCTTCTCTTTGACATGTGTACCTTATCGCCTTAGAAGTGCGTTTGTATCAAATCTTCCTCCTGCTTTTTTACGGCCTATGGAACAAACACGTTCCAGTTTAAGGGCTGTGTTATTTGGAACAAACTCCCAAATTTTAATCTTATTTCTGTTTTTAGAGGAACTTTATCAATCTGATTATTTCTGATGTTATTTTGGACTATGAATTTGAAAAAAAATAGTCCGATAAAACCATCGTTTGTCATGCCATTTCTATTCCACAATTATATTAAGTGGTGTGTAAACAAAATTATTATTGTGTTTTTACTATTTTTTATTGCATTAAGACTCAGGGGAAAACCTATACTTTTCAGGTCAACTCAGAAAAAACACTATACTTTCATAAAAACTAACCAAATTATCATTACAGTTTTTTATTTCATTTGTTTATAATCTATAAAAAAATACGTGACATTTTCTGTATCTCTCTGTATTCTTTGTTTTTTTTACCTTTCGAGTAATATCTTGGAAGATATAAATTTTCAGTCTATGTCTTATATGATTATTAATTACCTTTAAATTACATGTGTATATACATCATATTTTGAATTTATTTTTCCAAAAATATCAAATCCTCAAGGGTGCCAGAGTGTCACTCCACGAATTTTGAAACGGAATACCCTAATGAACATTAATAATCGATAAAATTTTGTGCGTACTCAATTTGACGCAAACTTTTGAAATATCCGATTTGCCCCTGGACTATCAAGAAAGATTAAAGTTTAACTGTTCAATCCTATGCACTTGAGAAAACTTTGTGTTGTTTATTTGTTGAATAATTACCCAGAATAATACTACATTCCTCTTCTTCTATTTCTTCTATTTATTAATTGATTTTTTGGCAAAGAAATATGATACACTCCGTTTACGGTGCGTTTCTTATGGATTAAAAAACCTCCTTTGCTCAAGAAAAGTGGTTAAGATAAATAGTGTTGACTGAATGACTGACTTATATTTTTTTTCTTTTTGTCATATGTAGAAAAATGTCCAATATTTAATCTTCACTTTAAGTGACAATGAAATTTTAAAAAAAAATACATTAGTTACATATCTCACTAGCCATGCATAATATTTAGGTACAACACCCTGTTTCTGTTTCTCCTTCATGTTCGTCGCACACAAATAGATCTTCAGAACATTTGGTTTCTACAAATGATGTCACGACGAACAAAACGAACAAATGCTATTTCCAAGCTGTGGAGTTTGAGAGGTCGCATGTCGTTTTTTGTTGATAACCTACAGTATTATTTACAGGTTTCTAGTTTGCTTCTCAGATTTATAATTAGCTTTTTGAAATATAATATTGCGCTGTATTCAGCACAAGCGTTTGAATCACGCAAAGTATATAAATTTCAATGCTGTATTTTTTATTTTTTAAGTGCCTTAAGGGTTTTTAATAAATTTTCACTCAGAGATGCTTGGTTACTTATTCGATGAAAGTGCCTATTTTTTTGTTGAAAGTTTTCCCCAGAATCTATAATTATAATCTCAAAAGCGTGTTATAAATTTTGTTTGTTCGTATTTTATGTAGAGATTAGGTCAGTTGCTGGTCTTAATTTTAATTGATGATGATTAATTAATTTGAAATAATGAGTTAATTTATTTAATTTTAATGATGTAATAAAGTTATAAATTTCGCTCTAAATAGTGAATATTTGATAAAACGTTAAGTTCTGTTAAAGGAAGGTATTCTGTTTTTCGGAGGGATGCTTTTAACTAAGAACATAATCAAAAACAGGTACTAAGTCATCCGAGAGTGTGTGCTTAATCGGAAAAACTCAAAAAAAAAAAAATTCTCTTCAAATGATATTTCTCTTATAGCTATCTTTTTTTTTTTTTTTTTGTGAAAATGAGAAAACAGACACAGTTTCGCTTTTGTCTTGGTGGCTTTTATTTTATTTATTTTTTTTGTATATTTTTCAGGCATATGAAGACAGAATTTCAGTAAATAAAACATTTTAATCAAAACATCGCGTTTTTAATTTTTGGAAGGATGCAACCTGAATATTTTGTTTTTGTTAAACTTTGTTCCAACATGGAAAATGCTTAAATATACTTAATGTTTAGGTAGATGTTTTGGAATCTCAATTTCTCTTACTGTTAGAGAAAATAAAGAAATTACACGACTTTGAAAGTATACAACGATCTCATGAGTCTTTCCTCATCTCGATGCTTCAACAATGTTTTATGTCTATGAAACCTGTAAGTGATTTTTCCGTTGGCTAAATCCACCGTTAATTTAAAAATTTTCTTCCCAGATAGATGGGGAGGGTAATGATGCATTTTTTAAGTGTTGTTTCAGAAATTAGCCCTCAACTTATAAATAGCTACCGGGCTAGATTTCACTTTCCTTACACTTATATCTCGAACAAAGTTAAAAGTTTTTTTTTTTTTTTTTATTGAAGCGTTTCGTTATTTTTTGTGCTAATTGCACGCTGTGGCCGATCTTTAATTCATAAATATAATAATTAAATTAATAAATCTGTAAATAACACTTATAACAAAATAATAAATATAAACAATTTTTGTCTTAATCATTCAAATAAGATCTACTATTTTGTTCTTAAAATTTGAAACTTTTTGAATGTTCAAGACAAGTGTTTTAAAATTAGGAACGTTAATTGTCAAGCGCAAATGTTAAGGTTTTTTGTACATCCAGAAGACAAACTTTAGGCTAATCAATAAAGTTGCTCATTTGAAAGCATGCTTAGAAAATTGCAACCTACCTATTAAAACTTAAATGTTTAACGGGGGGAAATAGCATTTGGTGAAAAAGTCTTGAATATGGTGACAGGGCTTCGTATATCAACCGTTGGTATCCATACAAGGAGTTATAAGTAATACTAAATAAGTGATAAAAAGCTGTGTTGATCATTTATACTGGATTAACAAGCTAATATGTGTGCAGTATCGTGCAACACCAAAAACTTGTACCTGTTATTTTTAGGTTTTGTCTATCCTCCAACAGGTGTTAGAACTCTGCATTGCATTTAGTGAAATTTTAACGCTCAACCAAGACAATGATTGGGACGAACAAGAAAGAAATAAAGTACAACAAATTGAAACAGTGAGTTTTCCATTCTTACTCTAATTTGGTCCCAGGGATCTTAGTCAAATTTTAGAAAATTCGTTGAACAAGCATTTTAATCAAAACCTTTTTTATCTACACCTAAGTTCAGTAATACTCACTATTACTTGCGCTTTCAATTTTGTATAAAGAGTCAGTTAACAAAGAGCAATTATATTTTATAATTTGACGGTTGATCAGTTGATTACTCAGCAGTTAAGGGTTGGTCGATTGTGCGGTAAGCAGCTGTAATTGGTTATAAGTTATAGAGTTGTAGGTTTAGCAGCAGCTGCGTGTCAGGTCAGTCTGTAACGAGCTTGTTAATTTTTTTTTTTTTTTTTTTTTTTTTTTTTATCAATTTCTTTTTTGTTTCTTTTAGGATTTCGATAAAGAAACATCTCTTTTGTTTAAAATTTTATCAAGCGTCCGATCTCACCAAACATCACCTTATCTCGCACAACTCATGCTAAGGATTGATTTTAATAAATATTTTACAAGAAAATCAAATGAAATATAAAGTTCCTATTAAGAATCATCAAGATATGCTGTGTCACTTAATCTGATCTGACGAAATCAACAACAGTGGTGCGTAATTTGTCAGGTTGAAAAAGTGTTTAAAATCTTGAAAGATTCAGTTAACGTAGCTAATTATAAAAAAGTTTACAGTTATAATACCAAGAGGAGTACAGGAAGAATCGTATGTTGCGAAACAAGTTAGCCTGATCAACACTATGATATGCAGTAAACCTTTAATTCAATATTTAAAAAAGATTTAATAAACCTATGATCATAATGTTTAATTTCTCTGTAACAATGCAATGGGAAATAGAGTGTGAGAAATTTATTTTAATTTAAACACGTGAGAAATTTCTAGGAAGTTGTTACGACCACAAAGATCTAGTGCATATTTTTAAGATAAGTCCTGCTAATAGCCTGACCGATGTAGTGTATGTCACAGAAATTCACTATGGTAGATTTTTGATGCTTAAAGAATTTTTTTAAATTTATAACCTTAATTTTAGGGATATAACTTTAATGCGACGCTTTTCAGATAAAAAAAAATATTCATGGTTAAAACAATCTTTTGTGTTTTATCTAAAGGCCTTAAGGTGGTCAGATACGTTAATTTCATAAAATGCTACTTTTAATTGTATTTTCTTATGAAGAACAAAATCATTTCTTGAAAATTTCCACAATATAAGAATATATTCCCTTTCGTTGAAGAAAAAAAAAATCGCAAAAAAAGATTTTATGGGTCCGAACCTCATCGGATCAGGGAGTCAACTAGAAAAAAAGTGCTGTTAATATAGATAATTCTAAATAAAATATACTAAAAATAACTACGTCAAAATTTTATGATGAAAACAATAAAATACAGTAAAATTTGCATCAAAAAGAAGAAAAATCTGGCACTCAGATCACGCAAGCAAAATATTGAATAATCGGAATGTAATATCAATACAGTCTAAAACTCACCCATATCAACGATGTCAAAGTACTTTTTTAGTAAAATAATATATACTCCAATCTTATCAATCTTAACAATTAATGCAAGTAATATATTGTACAAAAACTAATAACAACTTCACTATCTGGTACAATTGTAAGCATAACCTCGTCAGCCTTGACAGACACTATTTAACTTTTTTGGTTTTTCCGTTACTGTTAAATCTGGTTCACTTGATAATCCAAATGACCCAACTTTATAATTAGCCACGACTTCATCTTTTTTTTCATTTTTTAAGCCCCTAATTTTCGACGATGGGTACGGAATTTCTTCAAGGTTTTCTCAGCAGCAATTCCAGCTGATTTCAGATGAATTTGATCGAACATTACATTCACAAACAGTTTCTGTTACTGCAAGATCAACTCTCATGCGTCAGCAACATTTTGTCTTTGATTCCATAGCGTACCATTTTGATTTCGAGTGTGTCCTTTGAGACATAGACTCAGCAGTTCGTTCTTCATAAGGTTTTTCAACAAACGGCTTTAATAAGGCTAGAGAACATGGCTGTAAACGTTTCGAATCAACACATTATTTTTTTCTCTCCAATATGTACACCAGGACGAACTTTCTTTAGGTCATAGCCTATGCTGTTGATAGAGAGGTTCATCTTCATTACATATTATATCGCTAAAATATTTTCACTGTTGTTTCAAAGGCTTCACCAAAGTAATTTCGTATTCTATATTTGTATTTTATATCTGATTTTCTTCGATCTTTGTTTTGATGCTGTATTTATTTTCTGTTACATTTTGTTTCTAATTTAAAAAAAAAAAGCAGGTAACGAAACATGAAGTATAATATAAAGCCAGTAAATTATTTCCCATTCAAATTTCCAACATTTTACGAAAAAAAAAATTTTTTTTTTTTTTTTGAAGTGATCAGGTGAAGCGGTCCGATTTTCTCTGTTAATCTTTTCCTTAAACAAAAATTAAATTGGTTTAAAAAATACGTTTTCTGTAAATCTATTGTAAAAAACTAGAATATCTAAAAAATTAGGTGTTGCGTTGCTAAGTGAAGTCCCTAAATGACCTATTTGACCCCTTTCTGAACAAATTTTCAAAAAATCATTTTAGGATCATGTTGATCCATTTAGGATTGATGATTTTTTTGGATCTTTAGATGATAAAATTAGAAACTCTGAAAGTAAAATATTAATTTACTGTATCTGACTACTTTAAAAGGTTCCATAACGAAAGATTTGTTATTTTATACTCTCAGCTATTATAAAAACTTAGTGAATGTAATAATCTTATGTAAAATAATATGAACGATGCTGTATCATAAATTAATAATGAGAAAATATGTAACATAAAATAATACCTGTATATATAAAACAAAGTGTATGTTTATTCCACTACTTTTTTGTCCTGGGGAGGGCTACGAACTTGAAACTCTGAGGAGGACTGGAACGACCCAAGTAAGCGACCCAGGGAGTGTCATAGAAAAAAAAAGTTTTCAAAAAAACCAAATATAAAAAACCACTTCTTTGTGTTTTTTGATCATTTTCTTTTAATCTCCAGGAAATAGTTTAATTTCGTGATTGACATTTTTGCCAACAAATACAACTAGAATGACAGCACCTGCTGTGCTTTTCCTGAAAATAAAGAATTGGACAAAAATCGGATATATTTTTTTAAGCCGTAAGGATTGTCTGCTAACAAAAGCTCTGTAATGTACTTCGCCATCTTTATCATCAGGAACTTTTATGTTATTTACAACACTTCAAAGAAAGTCGGCTTCTTCTCTAAAACTTAGAGCCTTAACATGTTAGCAGATGTATCAGACGGGCTTACAATCATGGACAAAATATTATGACACTTATACGCAATTAGGAGACCTTAATAAATGAAAAAATCAAATTTTCATTGCTGTAATACGCCTTGTTTTTATTGGTTGACCTTTGTCGTCTTCCTCTATAGATAACCAATCTAATGCAAAACATGCAAGATTACATACGGAAAGATGTCCAGTAAACTGTATCTATTATCACACTGGAAAACTAGACATTATACCTTTTTAAAAGCGCATAAATTCTCTTGGGAAAACTTTCTTTACCTTTCATGAGTTTATTGCAGAAATTAACAGCAGTGAATGTTGATTTGGTAAAAGTTGCTATTAGATAAAGCTTCAATTTTAAACCATTGCATCTAGTAGTAACAATTTATTTTCCAACGTATTTGTATTTTTTTAAAGTTGGACCAAAAAATAATTTTCCAACTAATTTATTACTGAAGGGCCTACGGGTTTGGTTCTGGTTTACTTAGAGCTCCTATTTGAGCTTACGGTAAAGAAAATCATTGATTCCGAGGCTGATTCGAACCCACCGCTCTATGATCCGTAGACCAATGCCTTATCGGCTCGGCCAACCATAGTAGATCCTAACGTGACGAAATAAAATCGTAAAAGTAGGTGCAACATCACAGTGGTGATTTTTTAGAAGTTAAGTATGGCAATTCATGCAAAGCATTTTAGTTTTTGCGTTCCAAAAATTCTCGTTTGTGGGCCTGGGCCTTATTTAACTTTCACAAAATGTTTAAATTTGTGATCTTGATAAGAAATATTATTTATGGTACATTTGAAACGTTGGTTGTTTTTAATATATTAGAAATTTCGGCCTTCTTGCACAATATTTTAATGGTACTTTTTTTCGCGGGGATCAATTTTTTGCGAGTCGATAAAAATCGTATTTTGTAGATAATTTTCGCAAATGCTCAACATATCAAAATTTCTCTGAAAGGTTGTTTGTGAAAATTAAAATTTTAGGTCAATTACATTAGCGTAAAAGATTTTTGACATGTCTGAAATCCCCAAAGTGTTCTTGTTTATCTTCTTGCTTACTATTAAGTACCAAGAAATATTTTGGTGGTTTTGATAAAGTTTTCACTTTTAGTTTTTTTTATTAGTTTACCATAGCTTAACAGTTTAACAGAAAACCGCGGTGCAATGTTTTTCCTCAAAATTCTTATCAAAAAAATGAAGTAATTTGGTTCCAAAGTAAAATATGTCTATGTCATTCCAGTGTGACCTCCCTTTTCAAAACCTTTTGTAATTCTGTCATGAAGACATGACAAAATAGTATCTGTCGAAAAACTTTTTCTAAATCTAGATTGAAATTTATATATAATGTTTTCATTTTCAACAAGTTCTCTAGTTTGACCTTCAATTACTTTTTCAAAAATCTTGGATACAGTTAATAATAACGATACGGGCCTGTAGTTTTATGGTTCTGATTAGTTGTGTAAGACTAAATGTGGAACAAAATTCACTATACTTATTTAAAAGTGCATTTTGTTTGAGAACTCTGTTATCAAGAATATAATTGTTATTATTATCCAAAAGATTAATATTTAGGTCTCCTAAACTAAATATATCTTTTCCATCCTCATAAATTTTGTGCAAAGTGTGGGTTAAAGGCTCAAAAAATTGTTGATTTCAGGTGGCCTGTAAACTATACCCACTGTAAAAGGTTTGGTACAAGGGAGAAGAATATCAACAAATATGTTTTCAACGTCATTTGTGAGTGTAACATCATTGAAATTAAGATCGTCCTTGATGTAACAAATAGCACCTCCACCAGATCTATTTCTGTCTTTCCTT
>JAUZNK010004654.1:0-10320 GCA_035046665.1 Euphysa ruthae | reverse complement strand
ACGTGATACAAATCGGATTGATGCAATGACCAGAAAATCAAGCACCGTAGGAATTACTGGAAGAAAACACCTACGAGAAATAAAGAAAAAATTCATAGATAAGGAGAAAGAAAATGAACCCAAACAATCTTATTCTAAGGGCGATTATTAGTTTTGTTGAAATGGTTTTATACAAATTTATTTTAAACAGTAATTATTTCGCTTTGAATTTTGTTTAATATTGCCCTTAGATTTTACATGATATTTCTTCTTTACCTGGACAAAAGTGTTTCAAATTTTCAGGATAGTTTCATTACATATATGGCTGGAAGGTATACTAAAATATATTTGGTTCGACTTACAAAAAAGAATCTAACGTCATTATTACATCAATGGTTTTAGAATATTTTTAGTAAAAATATAAAATTTGACATTTTTGTGAATATCTTTTGATGAGAAGGTTTTTTATTCTTGATTTTAATTTATCTCCAAGAACATAATAAAAGTAAAAGATGCTAAAAAATTTGAGTTTAAAAACAGTTTCCAATCAAGAGAAATCATGTTTTGAATTTTGTCGTACTTTTTGCTCGGTTTTTGCTGGTAGGCAATGAAGGGCAAAAAAAATTGTATTTTTTTTTTGGAAGCTTATTTTTCCATTGTAAACTATCATTTAAATAATAAAAATTTTTAGAAGGAATAAAAATTTAGAACTTAATTTGAAAGGTTTACTACTACCTTTTAAGTAACTTGTTTTTATAGCTACAGCTAATTTTATAGCTATAGCTAATTTTATATATAACTACATTTGGCAAATGTTTCGCTTTCATAGCGTTTGATATTAATGATTCTGATAAATGATTATACATGTCGACTCGACATAAAACTTTATGCAAAAGATCACACATGTGATTTCTCATCCTTTTTATAGACATTATTATCCAATGAAATTAGATAATTTTGGAGACCAATTAGGCGTATTTTCTCCCAATAATATAGTTATCGGTGATATAATAATTGAAATTATCGATAAAGGTCAGTTATACCAACATAAATACTCGGTCACTTTAAATTGGGACAAAATACGCCTAGTACAATGAGGCAGCACTTGTCCTAATAATACAGTTAACGGTAAATAATAATTGAAATTATCAATAACGATTTTTATATAAATTTTATCTCTGTCATGTTAGATGGGAACAAAATACACACGGGCATAATTTTTCGTCATATTTACGGTAATTAGATTCCATGCTCGAGAAGAACCACTACTCTTCCGAGGTGTTTAAATATTGTAGGTATGTAGTTTGCGTGTATATTTTTTTGGAGACCGACACACACAGAATTTTTGAAACGAAATGAGGGTGAATCCTGGACAGAATGACCCCTGAATAAGCCCCTGATTCTGTTTCACTGGTATGATACTTATAGACTTTTTTTGGGATGGTAATTAAAGACTTTTAATATTATTTCATTGGTATGATATTTAAACACTTTTAATACTATTTACCACGAGATATTTTTCAATAAAGTTGCTGGCTGGCTAAAATGTTATTTTTTTGAGTGTTCATTCTTTTAAACGCTATAAAGTATCGTGTGGTGTGCCATAACACTCTATATATTTTCCTACTGTTTTTAAACCATAAGTGTAACTCTATTGCCTAGAAGGTACTTCTATATTCCAAACTGTTTAGTCAATGCAGGTACTGACTAAATTATAATTTAGTAAAACAAACCTGGACAGAAATTTAATTCTCTTTGTGATAAATTCGTAAAAGTGCAATAAATCTGTAGTATTTATTTGGTGGAGGTAAGAAAACATCTTTTCTATAAAGCGAGTTATATATAATATATATAATATAATATATATAGAGCATATCTGAGGATATTGTGTGGCGCTTTACTTACCCTGCGATGAAATAGTTTTTCCTCAGTCATCTATGGTCATTTCCTTAGTTTTGTACATCATTAAAACAGTTTTATATGTTGGTCGCAGTCATGCATAATTTTGAAAATGAATAAAAGTAGCTCAAAAAAATGGAAAAAAAGATATTTTTAGAAGAACAAAAATATGCATGTAAATACTAGAGAAAATTAATTCAGAAAATATGTCAAATAAAAAAAATATGAATATAAATTTACCAGGGTTGATAATATCTCACTTCAACTTCAACTAGACACTTGAAGTTTTTAAAGGTTTCTTACCATTTGAGAACGTTTTTTGTTTAGATCAAATGTGTTTGTAAAATCCATAAAAGCATGTTAGTTAGGTCTTCCTCAAGTTTGTGATCGCATCTTTTGAATGTTCTAATAATAGCATCGTATGGTTTGTTTAAATGCTCATTATTATATTTACATATTCATTTTTTTTTCTGTTGGCGGAAAGGACATGTACAATTGTTTTGATGTTACAATGGCGAGAAGTTTTAAGTCCATTGAAAAAAAAATTGACGTCATGGTTCATCATCTTGATGGTTGTATCCAATGAAAAATTGGCATCAAATAGACAAGATTTAGAAATGCTTTATTACATGAAAAGTAAGCGGCCGGTAATGAACGAACGCAGTTGACTTTGATCCGCGTTAATAAAAACACCCCTTGATTTTTGCGTCGTTTTAATCTAACCAAATTAATTTCTAAATCGTGTTTTTTAACTAGCCTTAATATTAGCTTTGTGCAAAACAAAAAAAAAAAAAAAAAAAAAAAAATTCTGTTTTTCTTAATAGCTAGTTTTCAACGAGAAAATAACGTTAATGCAGTGTTTGTGTTTTGAATAAACTGCTAATTATCTTTGTTGAATTTGTTTTACTCCACCGCAAGAACACCATTACATTTTGACTTTAATGGATCGCCCTTTCTAGGTTTCCACAACCAAGAGTTGCACGGCAATAATTCTTCTTTTCCCAATTTACAGTAAAAAGCTGTATCTAACCACGAAAATGCGGTAGGTAATTCAGGCGAAATATAATAACTATCAAGTTACGCAATCATCTTCGTTGATGTACTTTGTAATAAACCACAACGTGACTTTTTAAGGAAATTGGTATTGATCAAATGGTTTTGAAAGAATATCGTATGGATTTGGATATGTTGTTGTGGCGTCTGTGTGTACAATGAGGTTGGAGTGATATTCAGTTTTACTCAAAAATACTTGTGAAAATACGGACGACCCTCCCACAAAGAAAAATTTTCAACCAATGCAACATTTTTGATTAGGCGTGAAATTATCTTGGAATTATTAAGTAGGTATTCCAACGAAGTTTTTTTCACTGAATTATTTTGATGGATTTTCTTCATACGGATTTGCATAATGAATCATATTTCGAATCTGCTCGAACAGATCTATCGCAAACAAATACTGCTTTTGAGTAATGTTTATTTTTTTCTGGGCAAAATTGGAGTTGATAATTATGTAAGCTTAAGTGTTTGTTGCTTCAAAAAATTTTTCCATCGCTAACAAACACTTTCAGACAGCACATTGGAGTACGATTAGCGCCACAGTTAGCACAGATTAACCTGAAATTCAAATTATCCATGAGGTCTACTGTTATCTATCCATTTACCTGGAATGTGCTTTGCATCACACCCCTGTGATTGTCCTTTTCCTTTTACATGTTCACAAATTCCTCAACTGTGAAAAAATTTTTTTCTCTAATGTAAGGTATTCTACGGACACATATGCCAAACGATGGTGAAGTTGACGCATAAGAGCTACATTAGGGACATCAAAGTGAGATGGTAATTCATTTAAATTTTATTGTTATGGCGGTAGTAGTGAGTCGCAAAATTCTTTTGCTTTTTCATCAATTATATTTTTTCGTCTTCTTCTTGTTAAACAAGATGAGTTGAATTACTCAGAATCACCTAAAAAATAATTATATTAAATATTTACGAAGATCATTAATCGTCATCATCACTATCATCAATAATGTTTGAAGCGCGTTTGCACCAAACATTTTATCTAGCTAGAGTACGGCCTACTAAAAGAATACGGCCTGATATGTCGCATTTTTCGACAACAAACTCAGATAATTATTTCATGAATGATCTTCAGTTTCTCCTAGTTTCATTTAGTTTCTTAATTTTATAGCAACATACCCAGCTATAGTATAAGCCACCTCTTCACCGTCACTATATAATGTAATTTCTTGAATATCTGATTCATATACATTTAATTCTGCACATAATTTGTCTTCATTAAAGTAACTATCAGCAGCAGCTGGTGGTACATCATAAGGGTTTATATTTTCTTTTAATAATGGTTTAAAGCTCAAAATTCTTTTTGAATTGATGGCTTCTCGAAAATTCACCAAACAATTACCTACTTTCATTTGCCTATACCAAGAAAAGCAGTTTTCTAATAAATCGCTTTGCAGTCGCCGTGTTAACACATATTCATAACCGTCTGATAAAAGTCATTATTAATGCTTTCGAAGTTATTTTGTAAGACAAAATGCTGAAACTTCAGACCATGACGTTAACCATTTACAAATTTCTCGATAAAAATCCATTTTTCCATCACCAACCTTAACAGGATTACTCAACCTGTTTGGACCAAAGCGCTGGTTGGACTTAGCAATGGTCCACCACGTCAACATTAATTTTTAAAATGACGATAGTCTATTCTTTCTGACATGCAACTTTAAGTTTTTTTATTTTTGAAGCCTGGATATTTCAAAAAAGCAGATTCTGTTTCTCCATATACATCAAGCAGCTCATAAAATGAAAACCTAAACACCACTTTCAGGAAACGGGTAACTCACAAAGAAAATTATCAACTCCATGGAAAATTTTTACTGTATAGCAATTAGAAAGAATAAAAACAATTTTTATTCCATGAAAAAAGCAGTAGGTGCGATATTGTGACACTGCACCGACTGCGATGACAAATAATATCATCAGCAGTTTTGCCCTCGGACCGCAAGTAGGTGGTGTAAATTTCAAAATTACAAAAGAACTGACAAAATAACGCACAAAAATGCATTCCAATGCTGAGCAATATAATTGTCAAGCCAATATTTGAAAGTTCATTATCCGATTCATTATTGAGCAAAGTATGGTGAAACAAAAATTTGAAACAAATCGGTGAATAATGTTATTTAGGTTAAATTTCCCAAAACTGTATTTTCTGCATCGTTCAGTCCTAGAACTTGTGAGTAAATTCAGCAGTATTTGAATATAATGAAGGTTGTACTGGAATAAGAAAAGTATTTGATCATTTTTGCATCGATGGCTTTTATACCACCAATACTTAATTTTTTTGTGACAAATTGAGAAATTTAAAGATAGCAAATAAATGCAAAGAAACTGGATTAGAATTAATGAATGAGGGAATTTGGGGAGAAAATATGCTGATGCGGCTAAACTAAAAAAAAAATTAGTATTTAATTAAATTAGTATTCGTTTTCTTAAGATAGTAATTCCTATAAAAATTTATTAAAATATAATATGTTGTTGCTGAGATAGCTTTTTTCTTTAGTATCCACCTTAAGGGTGCACTGATATTTTAATTCTAATCTATCGTTCCACAAAGTACGGCCCTATGTAAACATTATAACCCCGCATATACACATGGATAAATACGCCAAACTGGTAGTAGTTAAACTGAATACAGATAGTTAAAAAAGCAATATACAAATTGGAGACATTATGTGATAATATGAAACACTTTTGTTTACCAACAGATATTAGGTACGGCGCCTAAAATTATTCAAGGAATATTAAGGCGTATCAGGAAAATTTTCAAATTGCCTATCCTTTTTTAAGAGGAAAAAATATAACTACCTTTATCTAATAATGTTTTTGCTACTGTCAGTGAATTCACACCACCTCGCTGTAGCTTTTTTCAAAAGAGATAACGATGGTAACTTTTCAAGTAGTAAACTTCGATATACATTTGCCTGCGCAAATGTATATCGAAAACGAAGAGAATATCGAATAATTTCAGGTGAATATAGTTTGTAGTATTTACTTTTTTGAAGTTCGTCTAACATTGTGTAACAATGTTCTTGAGAAACGGTTTTGATGAAAGAAGGAAAGTCTTCACGCATACTAAATTTGCTGAGTGTAGCATTATGTCCATTTGTAAACCAGGATGGTAATGGTATAGGTTTTCTATTGCAAAGCAGCTGTACGTGAAGAGCTTTATCAACCTTGATGGATTGACTAATTGATGGAAAACTAGTGACTAAGTCAAAATCTAATTTGTAAAATACCTCTGATTTCATTGTACACTGGAATCCACTGGGACAATTTCTATCAGATATGTCGGAAAAACCATTAATATTATTCCTGCCTTTAAAATTCTGTAACTGGTCCTATTGGATGGTTCCCAGTTTGGGTCCCTTTCTTGGTGGTGCAGATGGTGAGCACAAAGTTGATGGTAGTTTTAGAGTCTTATTTGTGTGTTTTGTAAAAAGAGGATTTAATTTTCAGTAAGGTTTAGTTTTTTTACCTCTAACATATTTTTCTTCAAAATGTTATCTACATAACACTGAATGTTTTGATGGGTTCCAGGGAGAACGGTTAACAAATTTTTCCACTGGTCCAGTAATGCAGTAATCCTTTCTATTGAAAGGAAATGTAAATCTCGACAATTTTTCATCTTTCACACTTTCATACCCAGTTTTACAACCAAAAGCTCTACATTTATTCAAAATAATTGATATATAAAAATAAGCATGGCAAGGCTAAACACAGCCACTTATAAACCCGCCATATTTTAAAAACTGGCCTATTAGAAAAAGGCCGAAAAATGTGACATATCAGGCCGTATTCTTTTAAGTAGGCCGTGGCTAGAGTAACACCAGCTCTAGCTAGAGTCGCTCACATGTGTAACAAATCGATCTGATTAATAATTTCATGAAGCGTTGAAACAAAGTCTTTATAACTAGTTAATGCAGAATCTTAATATCGATCATCAATGGCTTTACAAGCAGTTTTGTAAAAGTTTTCATTCAATTAGACGAAGCTATCATTATTGGACTGGCCTTTGGTCAGACTTGATTATAGAGCAGTTTATGATGAGGAGTATAAAGACTAAAGGAAAAGGAATGGAAGAAAGTGTATGTGACTTGTGGGTGGGAAAAATGCATAAATGTGGCGAAGTGCATGATACAACGGAACCTATTACAGGACAACGCTATGAAACCAGTGAACAACAATTAGTGATTGGCAAATTGCGTTGAAAGAGAAACCAGTACGACATAGATGTACTAATAAGACTCATAACTTCGTTGCATCGAAATTGGTGCTGCTGCATTTGAGGGTAGTGTAATCAATTGCAATCGAATAGAAACTTTAGGAGTAGAAAGCCAGAAGCCCATGGATGGTATTCAAGTTAGCAAGTCAGTGGCTCTGCAAAGCAAGTAAGCTAACAATCTTGCTATGTTGTCAACAGAAGTTAAAATTCGTGATGAAACTGTACATATCAATTAAACAATGCTATTTCAAAGAATAATTGCTTAATTAGACAGGTCAGAGGATCTCTCTACCTTCTTTGAATACGAACTAACACCAATTCCAAGTTCTCATTTTGAAGATGATCTGTTGCAAAAAGCAACTAAATCCGTCATTTAATTCTTAAATCAAACACAAAATGCGCAAAAGATCATTAAAACCAACGAAGAAGTGAACATAGCTTCACCAAGTACTTTTTCATCCATAGAATGAAGTTCATTGAAAGCAAACAAAATTTATATTTAACAGCAAAAACAAAGAGCAATTTATGGTATGTTTAATGCTAGTTCTCCGAGGGCATGGCTATACATTGAGAATTTGTAATGCTGATGGAGACTTGAGCATTATAGAAATAGCACTGAAGATTGCTGAATGGGGCACATGTAGCCATTGTTGCTGATGACACCGGCGTATCATTTATGCTGCTGAAAAATGTGAGACCTGCATTTGCTGATATATTATTTCGACATGAATCAAGAAGACACTAAGAAACACTTGGGACCGAAGGGCGTAAAACAGATTGTTTCGTTAAAACCGAGTAATTATTTTGACAACTTACTCTTCATTAATTGGTGGAGTGGCTGTGATACCACATCTGTTATTTAAAGCCATGCTAAAACAAAGCTAATAAAAATTTTTGAAGATTAAATAAGAAGAGCTGGTTCCTAATTATTCTTACAATTTTACGGCAAGCTTTTTTACTACATTCTGTTTTTTACCACCGTAAGTTAGTCATAAAAGTCAAACAAACTTGATAAATATAAGTATATTACATGTTTTTTTTCTTCCCAAAGTTGCACACTCAGTTTGTCATCGACAAACGTGAAAAAAATTTCCAATTAAAATATTTCTGTTTCATTTACCCCCTTATTTTGGAAAACACGAACGCCTCACAATCCAGTGAAAATTTTATCAGTATTTTTTCATACTCAATAGCAATCAAAGTCGCAAATGTAATGCAGTTTCAGAAAAGAAGTTCATGTTCTATGCAAAAAAAAAAAAAAAAAAAAATTATAAAAAAATCGCAAACTAAACTTCGGAACATGGCCAAACAACCACAGTTAGAAAGTTCGATAAAAAGTTTCCAGCGATAACTGAAAGTGCTATCGGGCTACTACTATTGAGCTCAATTCAAAGCTATTGCCGATGATGATATCTTTAAAGATGGCCGGGGCAGAGATAAAAAAACTTGTTATCAGGGGAAATTTGATGATTTGGTGCACCCCAATCTTGAGAAGTAAATATGTTAAATTTACAATAACTCAATCCTAGTTAAGACCTCTATATTAACAAATGAGACTTTATTGCAGAGCATCTACCACCTCTCAATTCCATTATGAAAGATTGCAGAAAGTTTTACATCATAAGATTTCTTACAAGGTGATAATAAACGTAGTTCAGACATCTTCAGCATTTGTCGTGATTCATAACATAACTATGGAAACCAAGCAACAAAAGGGAGCAGTTTCAAATGACAAAAGAAAAATCTTAACCGTTTGTAGATCACTTGTTGGGAAAGTCCTACTGTTCTAATTGATTTAAAAAAGAAAGACACAAGAATCGCTCCCAAACAGTCATTTCTACGATAGTTTTCGTTTCTCATACAATGAAAAACATTAAAATAATGAGAATGAGACTATCTGTCTTGTTGAGCAGCTCTTTGTTTCATATATCAATAAGGTGAAAGAATTAAAGCTCCTCAAAGTGATTAAAAAATTCCCTTTTTTACAATTTATCTGATATTCTATCAAAGCAAGTAATTGAATCTGTCATGCTATCAAAGAACACGACACAACTTTTGCAAATATTGGATCTAATCACAAACGATAGTTCAAAATATAATGGAAAAAGAGTTTCCAGAAATGAATTCAGTTCTTCAATAATAGAAATACTCTTAAATCTGTGTTATCATGAAAGAATCATCTTTTTTTTCGGAACATTGAAAGGCGAAAAGATAAAACAGTGTAAAATTAAATGAGTTCTAATAAAAGTAAAGTAGAATTATAATTAATGTTGATAAAAACATTTGTTACTGCTCACTTTAAACGCTCAAAAGGAGTTCCATCCAGTTTAACTGCCATATCATTAAAAAAATTTAGGTCAATTAAAGTAATGACTGAGTTAATTCATGGTGTGATAAAACCTATCCGCTAACATTTCGTATAAAAAGATAATTTACTTCTCTGGAAATAATAGAATTTCTAGTATAATCACCTGCATGTTTGCCATACCTCAGTCATGACCTCAATTAGTCTGTTCTTTATAACATTATTTCACTCATATATTTTAAACTATTTTAAATACAATTTTATAACTTTTGACTTATTGTGCAGGACACCAGTTGGCTGCAGTTGTTATTATAAACTAACAATATAAATATAAAGTGAAAATATCGTATTGAAATATTCATAAATATAAAGTGTAAATATCGTGTTGAAATATTCATAAATATAAAGTATAAATATCGTGTTGAAATATTCATAAATATAAAGTGTGAATATCGTGTCGAAATATTCATAAATATAAAGTATAAATATCGTGTTGAAACTTTCATAAATATAAAGTGTAAATATCGTGTTGAAATATTCATAAATATAAAGTGTAAATATCGTGTTAAAATAATCATAAATATAAAGTGTAAATATCGTGTTGAAATAATTATAAATATAAAGTATTAATATCGTGTTGAAATATTCATAAACATAAAGTGTAAATATCGTGTTGAAATGATAAATATAAAATATAAATATCGTGTTGAAATATTAATAAATATAAAGTGTAAATATCGTGTTGAAATATTCATAAATAAAATGTGTAAATATCGTGTTGAAATATTCATAAATATAAAGTGTAAATATCGTGTTGAAATATTCATAAATATAAAGT